>VZRL01002076.1:2071190-2092162 GCA_013397895.1 Origma solitaria
AGAAGATGATTTATTGTATTGTAAATGGCAACCATGGGATTCGTTCTTCTTTCTTCTCCACTCTCTCTCCCTCTCTTGCTTGCTCTCTTACTTCTCTGCCCTGCTCTGAGCTGTGTCTGGCAGCTCCCAGCAGCTCCCCTGCACCCACACCTTTCACAATAAACCTCATGCTCTAAGACCAAACTCCAGAGATCTCTCGTCTCCGTCCCGACCGTCCGAAACAAACCGAACAAATCCCACAGTCTGTTTGTCCCATTCACACCATTTCTGTCTCAAAACAAGCAGGAACTCATAAAAAAGATACCTGATTTCACACAGGTGGTGTTTTTCCAAGATGTTTTTCTAACTATGGGTAGCCAATGACACTGTGGGGTGGTGAACTGGGAGCCAATGGATGTGTGTCAGGAATGGTGGAAAGAGTATAAAAAGAGGCTTCATAAAATAGTTAGTTCCTTTTCTCTGACCAAGAAGCTGTTGTGGTGAACTTTTTACTCATTGTGACCATCTCAGCTGTGACACTGGATGGTCCTGGGGGTCCCTTCCAGCTCGGGATATTCCTGTTCTGTTGTTCTAGCTCAGCCTGAGGAACTCCTGGTGAATCCCTCAGAGATTTCTTGACTTTTTGCTGAAATAAACCTCAGCTCCAGCAGAGAGCTTGTGCTTCAGGCAGAGAGCAATGTATGGAAATGGTGCAGACGGGTCATCCACATGTGCTGCTGTGAAAAAATGCCATTTCCAGCCCGAGGGGCACCCTCTGTTTGAAAAACTCCTCTGCAGTGCCAGAAATCCTGCTGAGCTCTGCTCAGGATGGCCCTGAGCACCTGGAAAACACAGAATTAAACACTCTGCCCCATCCCCAAAGGCAGAACACAGCACAGCATTTCCCAGGCAGTCCCACGTGGCTTAAGGACTAAAATATCCTAAAGTTTTAGGATATTGGGATAGGAATGAGGGAGAGAAAGCCATTTGTGGGGTGAGGGAACATCCCTGGCACCTCCATCCCCACCCAGCTCATTTTCCAGTGCAGTTTCTATTCCTTTGGTGCTGTCTGCAAATCCTGGCAGGCAATCCTGAAATGTGCTGTGCCTTTGATCCCATTGTACCTTTGGAGTAGCAGCTCTGATAGCATTTCTCTCGATTTAGCAGCGACTAAATGCAGGCTGTAATATTTTATTAAGCTATTCCCACTTCTTCAACTTGCCGTGTGTGTTAGGCTGTTTATGAAATGCTGGATGGTTAGTGAAAAAAATTGGATTAACAGAATGCTACATTCATTTTTCTCTAACTTCTGGGTCAAATTTAATCAGCTTACAAGTCAAAGAATGCTTTCTGCCACAGCAGTAAACACAGCTGGATCCAAAGCTGAGCTGTTGGGGGCAGAAAAAAGGCTCCTGCAGTTACAATGTCAGCTAAATTCTTCTTTCAGGCTCTCTAACTGTTTGTGATACTTGGATGAAAGAGGAAACTTTTTAATTTCAGCAGGCCAGGTTGCCTGGGCCCCAGGATTGCTCATGCGGCTCCTGTCAGGCTTTTCTCGCTCCTGAGAAATCCCAGCTCTGCAAGAGCTAAAGCAGAAAATCTATTTCTTCAGTGAAGCCCAAGCGTAGGAATCAAAAAGAGAGCGAAAACAGATTTATTGTGTGAGGTGGGGTGGCTTTTGTCCTGGTCTGGTTTTGTGACAATAACGCAAGCTGTGTGCAATACTGCACACGGTAATGTGCCCACGACGGCAGGAGTCATTTATCAGAGTTTATCAAATTCCTGCTCCTGCTGGGCACAGCCTCATTGTGCTGGGAAATGACAGAACAGGAAAAGGTGTCTGAGTGCACTGAGAAACTGGGAAAGAAAAGGCTTTTTCACAAATACTGACTAGGAAAATGGTGATAAAATACATTATCTTTCATAGATCTCCTTTATTCTGACAATTCCAATGAAAATTTGGTGAAGGGATCTATTTTCCTCTTCAAGCTGGTTGTTCTTCCCAAGAAGAGATGTGACACTAGGATAATGTGCTTGTTCCCAAATGTCCCATTGTGCTTTCAGCCATTTACATTTCTGACACCTTAATGCAGACTCTCTGCTTCTGAAATGAATGTTTCATTAAAATAATTCAATAGGATTATGATTTGTTTTTATCTAATTATATGTTCTTGTAGTTTTCCCTTGACAGACTTCGGCTCGCTGCCTCACTGCTGGGACGATCCAGCCATGAGGGATTTTTGTGGGGTTTGTTTTAACCTCTGACTGCAACAAAACAGCTCTTGAGGGTCCCAAATTTGCCATAAACCATGCCAGGGTTTGTAGAACGTCAGGGTATTTCTGCACCTGCAGAAGAAATGGAAAGACGCTTTTGGTTTGAGCATGTTGGCATTTGCAGGAATTGTTTTTTTGGGAGGCAGGGAATGCCCATGGGAAAAGCAAGACACTCGGGAACCCCTTCCCACAGTCCTGGGGTCACAGGAGAAGCACAAAACAGCTAGAAATGGGCAGGCAGTGCCAGGAGGGTGAGGGAAACAGCCAGAAATGGGAAAGCAGTGCAGGAGGGTGAAGGAAACAGCTCTGTTGAATTCTCCCCACCCAGCAAACTCTCCCTCTGCCGTGGGACGGAAATGGGAAGTGGCTCCGACATTCCACTCTGAGCCTCCTCTGTGTTCATTATTTTGGAGGATTTGCCCTTCATCGCAGAGCGAGGGTGCCCTGCATGCCCTGGGCTGCCGATGCCCCACGGGGTCCCTTTGGGCAGCTCGTCCCAAAGAGCACAGCTGGCACTGGGAAGGACAGAAAGCCCAAGGGCAGCTCAGAGCCACCTCCTTTGGGGATCAGAACCAGGGCTGAGCAGAATTCCCTCTGTTCCGACTCCTGCTCGCCCGGGGAGCAGCAGAGCTTTCGCCCCGCGGGCACTCGGCTGGGCACGCTTGGATTTCGTCCATGGTTTGTGAGGTTTGGGGGAATCTGGGGAATTTGGGGGAGCCAGCCTCCCCTTTTTGGGGCCGGGAACTGAAGGGCCTCTCTGGCTCAGGGTCAGTCCCTGGGGTGCTCAAAGCCACACAAAACTCACGGTTCTCAGCTGCTGTGACCAAACCTGCAGATCCTAAATCACTCCTGAGCTGTCAGTGACCGCAGGAGCTTTCCTCATCCATCCCCTCCCTCCAGGGCCCAGCAGTTTGGCTGCTGGTTTTGCCATTTTTTCATCAAAATTCCCCCCAAAAATTAAATTTTTATTTCTTTAGTCAGAATCTCACCTGGGCCGTGTTGTTGTGGAAAGCAAAAAATTTTGCCAGAGGTTTTTTAAATGCTCAGAAATATATTTTTCCTTTTTTAAAAATTTTTACAGCCAACGCTAGCATAGCTTAATTAGAGGAAAGCAAGGAGGTTCATAAAGCACTGCTGTGTTAATTACTCTGAAATATTACAGGTAGCATGGTGAGCACAAATCTCGTGGAATAATTTCACCAAAATATGTTTTCCAACTCCTGTTTCTCGTCTAACTGAACCCAAACCAGAGTATAATTTTCTCATCACAATATTTTTTTTTCTCCAATTGTTTCTAAAGCAGTGAATTGTACAGCATGTTCTGAATATTAGAAAGCACTTCCTCGCTTGGTCAGGAGCCAGCAATAAAAGAAATTATAATGAGCTAATTTCAATTCCAAATGAACACATTCCTGCGCTGGCTGCTGCAAATGCATGAGACAGGAATTGTGCTGGCATGAGCAGCTTGGATTCCACCTCCCTCTCCTTCCTGCCTGCCCCCAGAAAACATACAGCCTGGAATAGCTCAAAACAAACAGGTTGGAGGAGAAAATTAACACCTGTTCCTGTCTTGGCATTCTCTGCGCTGTTCTCGAGCTCCTGATCCATGCAGAGCGCTCAGGAAAAGGTTTATAGGCACGAGGGTTATAAATGCGAGCAGGCAGGTTTGAGGTGTGAGGAAAACGCTGCTCTGTGCCAGCCTGGGGTGGGGTTTGGGTCTGCTCAGGTCAGAATGAGCACGGGAAATAATCTCTGTGCACAGGTCTGGGTTTGAGTCAGGGCAGACAGCAGGAAGAGGGCGGAAAGGTGCTTAAACCCCTGAATTCCTCCCTCTAAATCACCATTTTGGGTAGTGGTAGCTAATCCTTTTTGAATTGCGGGCTGTGTCTCAATAAGCTCTTAAAACCCCACAAAATACCCCAGAAAATACTGCCCTGCGCTTGTCCCAAAATTGAGGTAAAAAATACTGACTGTTTTCTGCTCCCACATTTCTACACATTTCTGTTTCAAAGGATTTTTAATATCAATATTTAGTGCTGCAACATAGACTTTGAATGCCTGGAGTTCTTATAAAAGGGATTTTATCTTTTTTTTTTTTTTTTTTTGTAAGTTAAAAACACTCCTATTTTNCTTGTGGCAATCAAAGCGTGAATCTGCTGAAATCTGTGGCAACACAGCCTAGGAAATGTTAGCAAGGCTGTTCTCTGTGCGAGCAAGAGGAACTGGAGCTTGTTAAATTGGAATGTAATTACAACCAATAATCAAACAGAAAATACCCTGGTGGAAGCTGTGAGCAGGGGGTGGAACTGGACGGTCTTTAAGGTCCCTTCCAACCCAAACCCTCCTGTGATTCTGTGATTTTTTCTAAGCTCAATCTCCACCAGACTTCTCTTCCTGCTCCCCTGCCCTTCCCCACAGAACTCTGGATGCTTTCAGATGCCAAACAGTTCCCTTTTTGAGAGCATTTAAAAACCCAACTCCCCCTCCCCAGCAGCCCCAGGTTTTTCCTGCCAAAGTTGGGACAAAACTGAAGATTAATCAGCCGAGCCCGAAATTGGAAATGTGATTTTGTGTCGGCAGCCTCAGTGTCCTCTGCTCCAGGAGAGAGCATTGACCTTTCCACCTGCCAGGCACCAGAGCCTCGCTGCTGACAAATGTCTGAGGCTGATGGGCACTGCTGCAGGAGCATTCAGGGCTGCAAATCTCTGCTTTATTTTCACCTCCGCACTTCCACGGCCGGGGAGGTGCCCAAGGCTTCTCCTGTCCCATCAGTCATTCCCAGCTGGCTCTGGGATGAGCTGGGGTGCCATGGCCACGAGCTGCTCTGTGCTGGGAGCTCTGGGAGCAGGAAAATCCTCCCGGGCACTGTGGGGAGGGCAGGATGCCCCAATAATGTCTGGGTTTTTACTCTGCATATATCTGTATCTTGCTGCAGTTCTGTGCTTCTTACAAAATGCTAAAATCCTCTGTTCCCAGCACCTTTAGCTCTCTGATTCAAGGATATATTCATTGCCTTAGGGCCCAAAAATATGTAAACAACTGTGAGCTGGGGGAGCAGGCCTGGGGTGGTGAACATCATCACCTGAGGGTGCGATTGCAGAATTAAGAGCCAATATGCTAATGGACAGAACTTATCAAAGGTGAAGGGCTCGGGACGCAGGGCCCATTTTGGGTGTCATCCCTGAGGGGGACTTTGCTTGCCCAAATGGACCTTGAAGGCTTTGAATTAATTTGTCTGCTTTTATACTCCTAATTTGTCCTGGCTCTGTTTGAGGTCAGCTCTGCTTTAGCCACAGGTGCAGGTGCCACCCTGCCGTCCCTCTGTGCCACCGCTCCCCTCTCCCAGGCGTGGGGGACACAGAGGCTATGGGGAAGCTCAGTGATGGCTGTGGCTCTGTGGTTTCTCTAAGCTCAGCGATGGCTGTGGCTCTGTGGTTTCTCTCTGGAAGCTCAGCGATGGCTGTGGCTCTGTGGTTTCTCTCTGGAAGCTCAGCGATGGCTGTGGCTCTGTGGTTTCTCTCTGGAAGCTCAGCGATGGCTGTGGCTCTGTGGTTTCTCTCTGGAAGCTCAGCGATGGCTGTGGCTCTGTGGTTTCTCTCTGGAAGCTCAGCGATGGCTGTGGCTCTGTGGTTTCTCTCTGGAAGCTCAGCGATGGCTGTGGCTCTGTGGTTTCTCTCTGGAAGCTCAGCGATGGCTGTGGCTCTGTGGTTTCTCTCTGGAAGCTCAGCGATGGCTGTGGCTCTGTGGTTTCTCTCTGGAAGCTCAGCGATGGCTGTGGCTCTGTGGTTTCTCTCTGGAAGCTCAGCGATGGCTGTGCTCTGTGGTTTCTCTCTGGAAGCTCAGTGATGGCTGTGCTCTGTGGTTTCTCTCTGGAGAGCAGGGAGGAGATTTTAAAGAATCAGATTGGCTGCTGCTTCTGCCAGAGCTGGGTGAAAATTGAGCAAAAGCACAAAGAGAACAATTCCCATTGCCCAGAGCCATCCAGAACAGCCTGAGGATGAGGATGAGGAGGATGAGGATGAAGATGGGATGAGGACGAGGATGAAGATGGGAATGGGGATGAAGATGGGGATGGGGATGAGGATGAGGATGAGGAGGAAGATGAGGATGGAGATGAGGATGAGGATGTCCACGCTGCTCCATCTGCACCTGATCTGAGCAGAATTTCCCACCAGGTTTGCAGTAAGAACACTCTGAACATGTGAAATTAGAACACAGAAATATTTGGTAAATTCACTTTCTCCCTCCCCTCTCCTCAGATCTGTGGTGTGAGTGTGACTGGACAATGTGCTGAGGTAAAAACTCCAAGCCAAGGTGAAGGATTCTTCGCTTCATTTCTTCTAATTCGGCTTAATTGCAAAATATTTGGTGTGATACTGGGTTTGGTTTCAGACTGGAGGTATGGTAATGGTTTTAATTTTCTCTCTCAGCTTGAAGACTGACTCGTAAACATTGGCTGACAGGCATATCCTTCATCTCACTGACAGTAAACTGATCTGTCAAAAATCCCAATTAATATTCCGAGGGGGAGAAGAAAAGCAATGCAATTCAAATTAGGTTAAATCACTTGAGTTAAGGTTTGGGATTCCTCCCTCTGAATATCTCAGGTGTTATTCTGCAGGGGGGATGCCCACTGCAGTGAACCTCTGCAGTCTGTGCCTCCAGGAAGGAGTTCAGGGCTTTATTTTATTTGCAGTGTCCTTGCTCGTGTCCCTGCCCTGCCACCCCACGGCTCTGCCCTGAGCTCCCCAGCGCTCCTTTCCTGCACCACTCTCTGCTCTTTGCATCACTCCTGCATTTCCCTTGCTGAAAACTCTGCTTATTTCCACCCATTCTGCAGCTGAAGATCTCTGATAATTTGTTATTTACATTTTAAAAGGCACCAAGTCGAACTCGCAGCACTGCCTGCACACTTTGAAGAGGGTTCGCAGTGCTCAGTGTTTCAAATCGCCTCTCTGCTAAGTTCTGGTTGAAATTCAGGAATTGCTTGGGCCAAATGCTGCTCCTGCAATCAATTTTCTGGTGTTGTGAGGCAGCCGAGAGCGGGGTTTGATCTGGTTTCCCTGTTGTTAATCACCAGAATGGTAAACAAACCCTAATGGTAGGATGCATTAGGAGTCAATGGAAAAGAGGAAAGTGCCTGCATTTGCTCATTATCCACCGAATAACACGAGCAGTTAAAGCCTCTGCAGGCTAATTGTTTTGCTTTCTATTTTAGACCAGAAGAAGTCACATTTGAATACAAATTGGGGTGCGGTGTTTATCACGGAGCTTTTTTTTTATGACTAATTAACTTTCTTTTGCATTTAAACCACTAAAGCCAATTGGACTTCAGGCTCACGGGCGCTGCTCTCTCCTTTGGGGAGCACATTTAAAATTCCAGCAAGGGATCTCAGATGATCTGAAATGCTTCATTGGCTCTTAGACCCTCACTGCAGATCACTCAGAGAGCAGAGGATTATTTGTTGTGTGGCTTGCAGAGCTCTCTGCTGTTTGAAGAGCAAACCCATGAAATCTGGATGTGCCCATGAAATATTGTCCATGAGAGATCATCTCAGGCTCTCCACTTAGATCCTTCTATTTGCCACAGTAATTGTTCTTTTACAATAACAGTGGGGACTGGAAAAAATGGTTTGGTTACTGAAGACTGATTTAAAAAAAATTTTTTTAATTTATTTTTTTAAAATTATTGGAAGGGTTTTTTTTTCTTTTTTCCCCCCTGTAAATCACAGAATCTCATGGCCTGTGCCCAATGCCCACCTGCAGATGGTTGAGCCTGAGGGAAACGATGGATTTCTAACAAATTGTAATTGCAGCATTTCCATGGCAGAGAGCTTGTGCACAGCTCAGCGCCTGAGCACACTTTCTGATTTTAGTTCACGTTTTGGTAACTCTTTTGCAGCTCCAAATGCATGAAGTTGAAAATCCTCTCAATTAGCAAATGCTGCCCCCCATACAACGCTGGTCACTGGTGAGTTTTATTGACTGAGGGGGAAATTGGGGCACAAGGAGGATCTGCTCTGCCCTGGGCTGTGTCTGCATTTATTGAAAACCCCAAACCCATCCCAGCGAGGCATGCCCTGGCCTCACCTGCCAATTTTTATTTTTTGGGCTCTTTTTGGGAAATGGGGGTGGTAGGTTTGCCATCTGAGGTGTTGGTGCAGTTTTGTTTCAGACGGTTGGGACGGAGACGAGAGATCTCTGGAGTTTGGTCTTAGAGCATGAGGTTTATTGTGAAAGGTGTGGGTGTAGGGGAGCTGCTGGGAGCTGCCAGACACAGCTCAGAGCAGGGAGAGAGCGGAGAGAGAGAGAAGAGAAGTACAGAATAGAATAGAAAGAAGAAAAGTACTGTGGTTGCCGTTTACAATACAATAAATCATCTTCTGTGCTGAATATTCTAATTTTCACTAACCAATCTAGAACAAGCTACAAATCCTACAGCATTTACATACAGCCTATGAGAGTCATTGCATTACCATACAGCGTTGTATTTTAAACCCTAAAAACTGCTTTTTGGACCCTCTGCCAAGTTGGCAGGGCCTGCTCTGCCCCTTGGAGCTGTCTGCAAGCAGAGGGGATTGTTTAATCCAAAGGGGATTCCCTTCAGTGGCCACACCATTGTTTTCCAGCTGTTCAGTAACTGAGGTTTGGGATCTCAGAGCTTGTCTTCATTTCAGTCTCGCTTCTAGTTTCCATATTCTCAGCATCTTTTGCCAGGTAATAATGTTTATAATGCTTTCCTATTTCATCCTCCCCAACAGGGGGTCACGGGGGCAGCCAAAGCCACTTCTTCTCTTCCGTTTAGTTCCGCACTTGCTGAATTCCACCAGAATTCCGCCAGCTGTTGCAGAGGAGCTGGGCCTGCAGATGTTCAGGCACTGCCACCTCCTGCAGGACCTTCCCTCCCGGCCTGGGTTACTAAGACAACAGCTCCACTCCATTCCTCGGAGCCAATTCATTACTGGAGCGAACAGAATGAGTCCTTCTGCCACTTTCTGCAGCCGTTTTTAGCTCTGGCGCTGCCTCGGGGTGCTTGTAGGGCGCTGACTTGTTAACCATCCAGCCCCTCTCCTCTCCAAACCCTCAGGATGTGCTGGCAGCAGCTGCTGGAGCAGCTCGGGGTGAGATGCGGGGATGGATGCTCTGTGTGACAGCCACGTGAGGACCAGCCCGGGCCCAAAGGCATGAGCTGCGTTCTGGTCCATATTCATGAGCAGATCCTCCCGAGGAGGTGGCAGCACGCGGTGGTTCCAAGGCATTGTGATTCACTTCTCTGTAACAGGAACTTAGAAATGTGCGCTGCACTGAGAATCGAACAGCGCCGTGAGGAGAAACAGCTTTGGCTTGAGAAGAATTCCTTCAAATGTCCTAAAAAATAGAAATGAATGGTCCGTAAGGAATCCAGGATTGTAGCTCAGCTGCAGCTGAATTCCAGAAATTCAGCGTTCCTACAGCATTGTCAGTGATCTCTCAGATCCATGGGTAGGTTTAAGATGAGTCTTTCCAATGTTTTTAAGACTGAGCAGTGAAATAATTTTGTTATTTTCATTCCTTAATCTGAGGCACCTAAAAAAACCCAAAAACCAAGAACTGAACATGAGCTTCCTAGAGATTTGATCATTGCTAAAAATTTTGCATGGAGGGTGCTCCAATGTAATGAGGATGCTTGAAAACCTGGATAGAGGGAGAGAGGTCAGGCCAGGAAAACATCCTGATTGCATAAATCATTGCTCCAGGGCCAAAGGGAATGAGTGTTTTTTAAACCATGAGCTGTCTGCGCTGAGACATCTGTTTAACCTCGTGCCATCATGCCACGCCGGTAATTGTTAATTTGAAATGAAATCCTCCTCCCCCTCCATGTTCCCTGATGTTTTTGATTATTCTAAAGGAATCACAACAATCCTCAGGAGTCATTTCCCCATCAAAACAGCTTCTCGCTCCCCTGGTGGGAGCAGGTGACACTTGTGGCCATGCAGCTCTCAAATTAAAGAGCTGCTCTGGTGTGACTGCGGGAATTAATAGGTACCTTGTGATAGTCATTCTTTTGTGACGGTCCATCCTAATTTGGCCATGTTAAAGACCTGTAGAAAACCCAGATTTTGGGGTTAAACCCTGCCGTTGCACACCACCCACCCTCGGGGTGTCTGGATTTGGGTTCACCAACAGTGGGGCACTTCCCTGATTCCTGGGCAGGAATAAAAACCTTTATTCCTTTGCAGCCACAGGTGACAAACTGGAGCAAGACTAAAGCAAGGTTTTTATGCAGCAATGGCCTCGTCTGAAGGAGTGATTGTTAGAGAGTGATGCTCCATCCACGCCCTGGGTTCATCTGTGGTGTTACTCACATTTACACAGCAAAAATCCTCTGCCACCTTCAGCCTTTCCCTCCCCACGGGGGAAATGCAAATTCCCATGGAGCTCAATCAAATATGGCCATTTTTGGGATTGCTGCCACCTTTCCCCACCCTGCTCTGCAGCCCCAGGACGCCAGCACTGCAATCTCGTTCCTTCCCCGTGGGGAACGAGGCTTTTTCTCCCTTCCAGGAGCCAAACGAAGCTCTTTGTCTCATTGTTTTCTCTTTGATTCAACCAGGTACAGGTTTGATGCAAATCCCATTAAGCTCCCAGGGCGTGTTGGATCATTTTCCTCTTGCAGAGCTGCTCTGCTTTTCCTTCTGTTGCTGCGGGGAGAGGTGAGAGCCTCCACCAGCTGCTGTCTGGGCTGGGTGTCGTGCTCCTAATGCTCCTTGTCTGCTCGCCAGCTTCGTTTGCCGAGCTGGGATCGGGCCAGAAGAGGAGAATTGGACTCAGAAAAAAGGTGATTTAACATTTTGCCTGCATTTTAGTACCTGTAAATTAAAGACAAGCAGCCAACAGAAACAAAACCCCCAAAGACACAGCCCCAAAACCCTCAAAGACAAAACCCCAAAACCCCACAAGATACAACCCCCAAAGACACAACCCCCAAACCCCCAAAGACACAACCCCAAAACCCCACAAGCCCAACCGCAGAGCACTTTACCTCCGTGGCAGAGGATTATGGGGCTTAATGGAATTATGGGACTTTAACAAATGGGACTTTAAAGTGTCTTGTACTCCTTTATCTGGCAGTGGTTCAGGCAAGAGATTTCTTGAAATCAAACCTGCCCTGAAGCAAAAATCAGGAGATTTCGTCCCTGGAGGGAGGGTGTGAGTGCCCATTTCCCAGCTCCGGGTGCCTGGGATCCTCTCTGCAGGGAGGTTTTGGGGCGGCACATCCCAGATGGAGATTTTGGGGAGGCACATCTCAAATATTTCCTCTTTGTGGCTCTCATGAGTTGCTGTGCTGGACCAGAACTGCTTTTTGGGCAGCAGCTGTTTTTTGGGGATTTTTGTTGGGATTTGTGCTGGGTTTGACATGTCAGGGTCAGGACAAGACCCAAGATTCCCCCACTTGATGATAAAAAATAATTATAATGCTGTGAGGGTGACTGTTTGAAGGAAAGCCAGTGGGGTTTTGGTCTCACTTCAGCCGCTGCAAATCCATTGTGTCTGGAATTTTGGAGCTGCTGGGTCTGCTCAGCTCCTCCAGCCCTGAGTGTGTGACAGGGAAGCAGAGGCACAGGAAGGAATGTGAATCACAGATAGGATTTTTGATTCAGTTGGTTGTTTTTTTTTTAAAATTCTTAATTTTCCCGAGAGCTGAAGATTGATCAGCCCCGCAGTGCCAGGGGACGTCAAACCGATGGTGCCATTGCAACTGCCATGGCTCCATCTTCCAAATGACTGCTTTTATCTTACCTTCTTTTTTTTTTTAAAGTAATTTCTGACTGATTTGAAAATTCTTGTCATCAAAAGACTGAGGAGCTGTGAGCAGCACTGTAATATTTGCTTTTATCTGTCATGTATATTTTCACTTGCTTTGAGTTAATTTGTCACATATTTTGTAATTACCATTAACCATCTGAAACCTCCTCTGGATGAAATGCTCTGCCAACGTGGCCATTTGCAGTTACTCACTTTCAATTAAGGAGATCTTTTCAATAAACCTGAAACCCTCTTTTGATCTTATTCCTATTTGCAGGACCTGCCTTTTAGCTTCACCATCACTGGATTTTGGCTCTTGGTTCATTCCTTTTGAGCAACCTTTTTGCCCAAATATCTGTGAAAATATTGCAAAGTAGGCTGATTAATAGGCTGCTTTCATTTTATTTTAATTTATACTATTAGGATATTTTTATCCTAAAAATATTTCCCAACTCAATGAATCCTTTACATTCAGCTACAAGATTTTTTTTTTTTTTCATATGTGTAAGTTCTGTTTTATTTAACATTGATTTTTTTTTTTAAAAAATGTCGATGCAGTTTTTGCTTCCTTAAAGCCAGGCCTGCTTTTTGTCCTGGCTCAGTTATTAAAGGCTCCAGAAGTGCACGCAGAGTTTATTGCTTTCCTCTCAGCCCTGCAGTGCCATTGTTTGTGTTGGGAATGTTTGGGAAATCTCTCCCTGCCAGATAAGCCTCAATAATTCATTTCACGACGATATTCTGGAGTCTTTCTAATCTGCTGCCACGATTGCTTATCTTCTGTGCTGCCACTTGTTGGGTGAAGGGATAATCTTCCTTCTGGATGAGGTTAGGAATTTCAGAGCAGAAAGTCCCCATGTGAGAGCAGTTTGTTGTTGCTCGTGGTGCTTCTGCTGAAGTTCAGGGAAGCTACTAAAACCAGATCAGGTTTTCAGCCTGAAAAAGAAAAAAAAAAAAAAAAAGAAAAATGCTGGAAAAAAATCCTGAGCTGCCAGCATTAGCTCAAACTCTCTACAGAGTCAAGGAAGTAAAATCAGCTCTTTTTTTGGCTGTGATTTGTTTGGAAAGAGAAGGCTGTGAGTGTATAAATTCACAAGGACTCACCCCCAATAACCAAAATTTGAGTTTCAGTATTCTCAAGTGACGCTTAGGAGTCCTATAATAGAGACATTATGAGGTTTTGACACAATGTGGAAGTTTCAGCACACGGTTTGTTATAGAGAACACAGGTTCAGTAATTCTCCAGCACTGCATTTTAGAATGATTCCTCATCTTTTAGCTCAGTGCTTTTTGCCACCCAAATTCACTCGTAAATAATATTCATGTAACACTGTAAAATGCTTTGTAAACTACTGATTGAAAAAAATGGGAGCGTAAAGGGAGATGGATGTGTCTGGCCACAAATAGCAACAGAGAAATTTGAATTAATGTAACATTTAACTATCAGTGAGGAAACAGAGGCACTGCTGACAGGACTTGTTGATGTTGGGCAGGGCAGGTTTCTCCAGTTGTCTTTGTTGTTTTAGTTTATGAATGAGTGGGTTTTGTATATTTTGTAATTTTGTTTTTTAATATTTATTTTGTATATTTATGCCTGTGCCTCTCTCCTAACCCATGTGTGCATCCCCCAGTGAGGACAAGTGCTGAGTCCCCAGGGCCAGGTGAGCTCTGAAAGCAAAGTCACTGCTGTTAATGAACCCTCATTTGAAATAATTTACATGAAAGAAAATATTTGACAATATTGACAATATTTTCTATGTAAATTGCAGGGAAATCGAGGATAATTTGGCGCCAAGTTCTGCTCAGTCCCTGGGAGAAGGAGAAAGGTGTGGAAATCCCACCCACTCCAGGCAGGCGTTCAACCCACGGCAGCTTTGTTGGAAAACGCAGTAAGCTTTGGGTGAAACAAATAATATTCCTGAGATATTGCACAGTCAGGACCCCTGAGTGTGTGCATTGCCAGGAGATCACAAAATGGAAATCAAAATTTCGATTGACGGAAACAATTCAATTGATCGACACAAAATGGAAATCAAAATTTCAATTGATGGAAACAATTCAATTGATCGACACAAAATTGAAATCAAAATTTCAGTTGACTGAAACGATTCAATTGATTAACACAAAATTGAAATCAGAATTTCAATTGATGGAAACAATTCAATTGATCGACACAAAATTGAAATCAAAATTTCAGTTGACTGAAACGATTCAATTGATCGACACAAAATTGAAATCAAAATTTCAGTTGACTGAAACGATTCAATTGATTAACACAAAATTGAAATCAGAATTTCAATTGATGGAAACAATTCAATTGATCGACACAAAATTGAAATCAAAATTTCAGTTGACGGAAACAATTCAATTGATTAACACAAAATTGAAATCAGAATTTCAATTGATGGAAACAATTCAATTGATCGACACAAAATTGAAATCAAAATTTCAGTTGACTGAAACGATTCAATTGATTAACACAAAATTGAAATCAGAATTTCAATTGATGGAAACGATTCAATTGATCGACACAAAATTGAAATCAAAATTTCAGTTGATGGAAGCAATTCAGTTGATTGACACAAAATGGAAATCAAAATTTCAATTGATGAAAACAACTCAATTGATCGACACAAAATGGAAATCAACTCTGTCAAACTCCTGTTTCCTGCAGCACCTCCTGCAAGGGGAGGATGACACAAATACAAAATCCATCCTTCCCAACAGCTCCAGGGCAGTGGAGAGCTTTGGCTTTTCCCACCTGCACTTGTGGGGAGTTTCTTCATTTTCAAATTCATTCCTTTTATTCAGGTGCCCAAATGCTCCTGAGAATTTAACCCTGCCCAAGGCAATGGTAAAATCCAGCCCCAAATCTAGTGCTGGTAAGGCAGCACAAAATAACAAACTGCCTTGTAAACTGACACTGTTTGGTGTCTTTTCCAAACGCCATCTGCAAAGACTATAATTAGAATATCTCCTTTTTCCTAACTCATTTAACAGCACTGAAAAGATTTAAAAAAAAATAAAAAAATTCCAGGCGGAAATTTTGCGTAGACATGTAGCAATAAATGCTTAAAGCTGCACTGAGCCAGGAGAAGGATTTGCCTTGCAGGTATTTTGTTAACACAGACATCAGATTTGCTTGACATGAGCTCAGGAGTGAGGATTTAGGGCAAAATAGGTAAGAAATTTCACTGGCATCATTTGGTATTGGAATATCTATAAATGTGTACACTGAAGTAGAATTTAGAAACATCTCGTGTGTGAAATTGTGATTTAATGCAAAGAAGGTTCTGCTTGAATTTTCAAGTGAAACACTTGAACATTTGGGTTTCAACTGAAACTTAGCTGATGCTTTTGTTGCAGTATAATAATAGTATATTTATTTAAATAATAATATTATGTGTAAATTTTGTGCAATAGGAACCAGAATCCTGTTGCAGCACTGAGCACAGCCTGAGTGCTTGTCCCAAACCCTTTTTCTAGACAACATTGCAAGGTCTAGATCCTTACAAAATGTCCTTCAAAAAGTCAGACATCATTAAATGCAGGTCCTGCCTTAAATACCTCCCTGGGTACCATTCATACTCTCCCAGCCAAGTTCCTTTGTGAAGAGACAAGAGGCAAAGCATTAATTTCTGGTAAATGCTGCTAAATCTCTCAGCCTGACGTTGGCAGTTCCAGTGCTGAGATGATGGTGTCAGGAAAAATAAATCCACAAACGCCAGAGGTTTATGCCCAGAAAGGAGACAGAGGAGTCCTCTAACTTTATTCATGAATAAAGGGAGAGCTCCTGGGCATTTCCCATGGGGTCTCTTGAATTGCTAGAGGACACAGCCTCTTTTTATCCGAATTTCCTGGCTGCAGTTCCCTCTCTCTTTTCCCCATGGGCTGAGGTACTTGAGGGGTACAGATTTCCCAAATCACCTAATACAGAGTGCCTTCTAATGTCCATTCCCCCCCACCTTTTGTTTTCTTTGTGTCTCTGGGGTTTTTTGGGGGTTTTTTTTGCCTCTAAGTCCAGGGATTTAACACATCCTTGGGTGGGCAACAGTCTGTGTCAATTCATGGAATTCCTATGGAATTTATGGTTCCTCCCATGGCTTCTGTCACCTATCAGTGTCTGCCCTTATCTCCCAGCAGCCTGAGTTTGTTAGTACAGACATCTCCCTCTGCTCCCTTCAGTGGGAAGGTGCTGCTCCACCCCAGGGATTTTGCTGCTGCCACCCTGTTGGGAAGGATCCCCTGGAGGAATGATTCCAGCTGCTGTGGGGTGGAGCTGGGCCAGCCCCAGAGAGGTGCAGGGCAGGGAAATGCTCCTCCAGAGGCTGCACAGTCCAGTGCCAGCCCTCGGGAAAATGGGACAGAGCAGAACCCAGCCCGGGCTGAGGTCTGAGCTGCTTTGCCCATCCCCGGCCCCACAAAGGCTGCACTCACAGATTTGGGACGTGCTCTGGGATTGATGTCCCTGTGCTGGCTCAGCCAGGAAATATCCATCAGGCAGAGGGGGAAATGCAATTTTCAGGTGATACCAGCACAGGCTGATTCAGCCCAGCGCTGCCACAGCCCCGGATCAGAGCGAGCTTTGATCCTCCGCAGGCTCTGAGAATCCGCCATGGGCACAGGGGGATGGACGGTGACCCTGTGACCCCCTCAGCCCTATTTAATCCCCCAGCCCCTCCTGCAGGCGCAGGAATGTCCCTCGGTGTGTGTCTGCAGGGATGAGAAAGTGCTCAATGCTTGTAGCTGTCACAGGAGCACATAGCCAGCGCAATAAAAGTTGGGTTTTTAATGCTCCCTGCATTCGCTGGGCCTGCACTATTGATTCCCATCGCAACATTCCTGTGTTGACAGGAATTCTGTTAGGGACAAAATGTGACAGTCAGAAGCAGTTTCCAGTGAAATGCTGCATTTCCTCGGCTGCTCAGCCCTCTTCACTCTCCCCACGTTGGTTCACACGAAGCACAATTCCTGCAATGATAGCTGAGCAAAATGACATGGCAGCCTGCTTAATTGATTATTTATTTCCATTAAATATTGATTACCAGCGGCTCGTGCTGGCAGGCACTTCCCTGCTTGCTGCACAAGGAGCTCTGTGCCTCCATGCTGTCAGGATTGGGTTTTTTAGAAGTTAAATGTTCAGTCTCATGAATTTTCATGTTTTGGCACTGACTGACATCCGCATGGTAATTCTGCCAGGGAGTTCTGCGTGCGTTTCACTAATGCAATTTTCTACCTGATGTGTTTCAAAATCCCTGGGGCGAGTGGCGATGTTCGAACCAAGGGTCCTGCCCTCACTTCACCACCTCAAAAACACAAATTTAATGGAGGTTTCCTAAATTCTGTGACCCAACACACAACTTCTCAGCCTGACCTGACCGAGCTGGACATGGCCTGGCTCTTGGAAAAGGATTGTGGATGATGTGCAAAGAAAGATGTACAGAAGAAGATGAAACAGCAGGAAAAAGTACCTGAGAAATCTTAATTTCAGCAGAATTCATTCACTCAAAATTAATTAGCACATGACACATAAATGGGGAAGGGATTTCTGAGCAGCTCTGTGCTGTGGATCCAGCATTTGCACCAGAGGAGAACAAGCCACAGTTATGAGGCAAAACGAATCAAATCTCTGCATTGTGAAAGAAATAGATTCAGTATAAACTTCTTTTTCTTTGCCTTTTTCCAAAATTAAATGATCCAAGGCAGCATTTTGCAGAAGGAGAATAAGGGATTTCGAAGTCTGCAGTAACATGAGAGAACCCATCAATTTTTATGAAGAATTACACTCTCTTATTTTTGCTCATTATCTGTCACATTTCCTCACAGCTAGAACTCGTCCAAATTCACAATTCCCACTGCAAAAATCAGAAGGAAATGTCAAAAATGTATCTGGCACCGCAACAAAATTAGACACTGGAATGCCCAACAGCTTTTCACGGAGATAGTGTGTTTGAAATATTGCATTCCAGTAACCTCAGAGCACTTGAAAAGGTCAGCACACTTCATGGTGATGTTATCATCTCCAAACTCCTCTGGAAAATCAAAACAATAGTAGAAAAATGTTGGCATCTTGATCTTACGGAGACAAAATGTTAGGGGAGCGTTTAATATAAAAACATTGATGTGTGTTACAAATTTCCAGAAAATCATTTCAGGGCTATCAAATGAAAAAATTCCTTTTTTTTTTTTTTAAAAATCAGGAAATGCTTGACTAGTCCCAGCTCCATCTGCTCAAGGAAATAACTTCCATTGAAAATATTCCTTCCTGAAAATAAGCAGTTCCTTGTCCTTTAACTGGGGGAGTCCCAGAGATGGTTGGCAGATTTCACCTGCGATGAAATAATTTCCTGGGTGTGCTGCAGACAAGGTAAGATGAATGGAACTTCCTTTTAAAATGTCAGGATGGCATTTTGAGGGAAAACGAAGTTAAAATGTGTACCAGGGATTTGTGTTTGCAGGGCAGCACAATGAGAGTTCTGATGAGGTTAGAACAGAACAATAATCCACTTAAATATTATTTAATAAATATTAACAACAGGCTGGTGCTTCAGAGTGACCCTTGACTCATCTTCCTGAGAAATAATAGCAATAATCCTGGCATTAAAAGGAAAAGGATTTCAATGAGAGCTTGTTGGAGAGGTTTTGGACAGTTTTGAATGCAGATAAAGACAAATGTAGTGCTGCATTTCCTTGTGGTGAGGGCTAATGGCCAATGGACCCCAGGGAAATGAAATCAGGACTGTCCAACCAACCAGGGCATGTACTTGCATATCAGAAAAAAGGGAAACAAGTTTTTTTCTAGAGATAGCACTGAGTGGAAAACCTGAACAATGCGATTTTCTGGCACATTCTTGGAACATACTGCCCACATGGGAATTAAAGAGCATTTTCTCTTTGAACCACGGCGTGTGTGAGGGATTTATGTTGTTCAAAGGGAAGATGTAAGTGGACGCTAATATCCTAATTCATCAAAGAATGAGCACAGGCTTAAATCCACCTCGGCTTAGCCAAGCTCTCAGGAATGTGTTTACCTGCAGGAATATGCCAGTGACTAATGAAACCAACAGTGTGTGTTTACAGGTCCTGCCAGGGATTAGAAGAAAAGTCTAAACTTGTTGAAAAGCCATCTAAAGTGGCTCTGTAATTTCTTTCCTGTTACGAATGTCTTTGAAACCCAACTAAGCCGCTCTGGTTTTGTTTATTATTGTTATTTTTTAATCCTGGGTTTCGAATGCTTCCAGCATTAGTATTTAACAAAAGTGAATTTCTTGGTGATTTTGCAGCCTGTGCTTTGTCCGATGCAGCTGCTGTGTGGATTTCATGGAAGGGGTTGGGTTGGGAGGGACCTTAAAGCTCATCCAGTGCCACCCCTGCCATGGCAGGGACACCTCCCACTGTCCCAGGGTGCCCAGCCTGGCCTTGGGCACTGCCAGGGCTCCAGGGGCAGCCACAGCTGCTCTGGGAATTCCAGCCCAGGGCCTGCCCACCCTCACAGGGAGGGATTCCTTCCCAATATTCCATCTAAATCTCCTCTCTGTCCCTTTGAAGCCATTCCCTGTGTCCTGCCCCTCCATCCCTTGGCAATCCTCTCTCTCCATCTTTCCTGCAGCTCCTTCAGGCCCTGCAAGGCCACACTGAGCTCACCCCAAACCTTCTCCACGCTGAACAATCCCAGCTCTCCCAGCCTTTCCTTATACGAGAGGTACTCTATCCCTCTGATCAACTTGGTGGCCTCAAGGTCATACTACAGACTTGCCTCAGAAAATTCTTCTCATTTCTGGTGTATTTTGGTGCATGGAAGTGGAAGGTTTTGCTGCTTCTGGCGGAAGCTGTTTTATTTTATGCACTCTGTAAAACAGCTCCAAGAAGTGGAAGTGCAAACTCCCCAAGTGAGGACTGCAGATTTGCCTCCTCCATCCTAAGTGAATTAGTCCTTCAGCTGGAGAGTCCTCAGAAATCCACTCCATCAATTAATATTTCTCAGAGCCTAGCAGAGCATAATCAGCTCTTCGAGGCAGAGCTGAGAGCAGCACGCTGTCACTGCATCATTCCTGCCTGCTCCCAAATGAACGAGCCACACGTTCAAACCAGAACGGGGCACTTTGATCACAGGTGAATTTGGCCTCAAGGGACTTTTCCAGCCTGAATGGCTCTGTGATTCTGTGAATTAAATAAATATGGGCATCTTTCCCCACAGCCCCGAGCTCAGCCCAGCTGGGGCTGCTCTCCCCTGTGTGCTCCGTGGTGCTTGCCTGCCCTGCCTTTCTCGCTGCCCCGTTTGTAATTTCCACGGCAGGATAATTCCCAAAGTCAAACTCATCAGTCTGGCTGACCTGCTTGGACAGCCTATATTTGTGACTCTATTAAAAGCTGTTATGAGGCGATGAGAGTCCCTCTTTGCAGGGCACGGTATTTATAGCAGGACAGGAGCAGGTAACCGAGCAGAGCCACCGGAGCCCCTCTCCCCTGGAGCTCTGCAGCGCTCGGCAATGTTTGCACGTTCCTGGAAAAGGAGAACTCCGAGCCACAGAAGGCAAGGCCAGGGCCTGGTGCCAGGCAAAGCCTGTCCCTGCTGCAGCCACACACTGCCCAGAAACACGGCTCGGCTCGGGTGACATTCCCCGAGCGAGGCACGGCCACGGGGCAGCGGCTCGGGTTTCTGTCCTTCACCCTTCCGAGGAGATTCCAGAGAGTCCTGGCTTCATTTCAGGCATCTGGAAGACTTTCTGGGAAAGGCACTTTCCAGGGGAAAAACCACAGCTCTGAGGCACACGGTGGGGCAGATCGGGGCGTTGTCGTTGAGCCACCTGCAGCTGGCGGGCCCGGGGAGGATGCGGGTCGGGACAGCGTTCTGCCCCCGGCCCGGGGCGCTCGGGGTTCGGAGCGGAAAGGTGCGGGGCTCGGCAGAGCGCTCTGGGGTCCCTCCGGGGAGGGGG
>VZRL01002077.1:0-10590 GCA_013397895.1 Origma solitaria
TGATTTTCTGCCGCGCTCAGATAATGTGGAAATCCTGTTCCCCGATATTTGCTGTTTATCAGCGCGGCGCAGCGCGGTTCTGGGGGGAAGGGACCCTCCCCCTCCGCGGGTCCCCCCCGCTCCCCGCCGCCCCCCAGGCCCGGCGCTAATGGAGTTCCACTCCGGAGCGAGCCGCCACAAAAGCCTAATTACGGTGAGCCGGGGGGAGAGAGCTGCCCGGCCCAGAGGGTCTGCGGGGCTGGGATGGACCTGCGCCTGGAGTTCCGGGGCTGGAGGTGCCCAGGCAGCTCGGGAGAGGGGAAGGGGTCCCTGCCCGCAAAAGGGGTCCCTGCCCATGGAAGGGATCCCTGCTCGCAAAAGGGGTCCGTGCCCACGGAAGGGGGTGGAACGAGGGGAGCTGCAAGGTCCCCTCCAACCCAACCCATTCTGTGATTCTCCAATCCCTGTCCCAGACCCTGAGCATGGCTCTGCTCTCCTGTCCTGCCATTCCAGGATTCCCCAATCCCTGTCCCAGTCCCTGAGCGTGGCTCTGCTCCCTTGTCCTGCCCAAGCCACCTCTTTGTCCCTAGGCCCCAAGCCAGGCTTTGTCCCCTCAGGGCCCTGCATCTTTCGGAAGCGGGGGATGGAGCAGCCCCGGGATCCATCCTGCATTCCCGGATTCTCAGATCCATCCTGCATTCCCACGTTCCCAGATTCATCCTGCATTCCCAAATTTCCCAGATCCATCCTGCATTCCCATGTTCCCAGATCTATCCTGCATTCCCACATTCCCCACATCCCTCCTGCATTCCCATGTTCCCTGGGATCCATCCTGCATTCCCACATTCCCAGATCCATCCTGCATTCCCACAGCTGCCCAGAGTGGCCCGGTCCCCACGTTTCCCTCAGCCCCGCGGTCTGCGAGGCCACCTCACTGTCCCCTCGCCGTCCCCTCGCTGTGCCATCTGTCCCAGAGGGATCCCTGTGTCCCCTGTCCCAAGCACAATCCCATTCCCTGTGTGCCCTGTCCCAAGCACAATCCCATTCCATGTCCCCTGTCCCAAGAACAATCCCATTCCCTGTGTCCCTGTCCCAAGCACAATCCCATTCCCTGTGTCCCCTGTCCCAAGGACAATCCCATTCCCTGTCCCCTCACTCCTTCCCAAGGCCCTGCACCCTCCAGCGTGGCCGAGCCCTCGGAAACTGTCACCCGGCAAAGGAGGGGACACTTTCCTGCGCGACACGAGGCAAATTAAACAATCCCAAAAAATCGCGGGGCTCAGCCGCGGGGAGCAGCTCGGCTCCAGCGGGCAGCGGTGGGCAAAGCCGGGCCGCTAACGAGGCCGCCCCCGTTCCCCGGGAGGGCTGGCCATTGTCACACAATGGCTCTCCGTGTCCCCCGCCGCCCCTCGCGGGGACAGCTGGCATCTCCCTGCGCTCGGAATCGTGTCCTGGCCACCGCAGCCGCGCCGGGACCGCGCTGGAGCCGCAGCGTTTCCAGGCGGCGCCCGGGGAGCGCGGAGTGGGGGAAGGAGGGCAGGAAAAATGGGGAAAAAAGGGGGTTTTTAGGGGGAAAAAAAAAATACTGGAAAAGGAGACAGGAAGCACGATAAAGCTCAGCTCTGTGCTCGGCTCTTCTCTGCTGCTCCTCTGGTTTAAAGTGACTCCGCTTCTTATGGAAACGGAGAGGCGGTATTAGGAAAAAAAAAAAAAAACCCACCAAGACACAGAGAGCTTCCTTATCTCACGGAGACAGTTGTCAGGAATCACTTTGACTGAGTCGTTTTGTCTCCATGCTTTTTTTCGCTGTCAAGCAGGCCTCAGGACATGGATCAAAGGAGAGGCGCCGAGCGCTCGCTGAAACTTCTGATCCCTTCTCGGAACAGACGCGCGAGTGGCAGACAGCTCCTCGCCACATCAAATGGAGGAGAGAGGAGAGGGAGAGGGAGAGGAAAAGCCGGGAGAGGCTCCGGGAGAGAGGGGAGCGGTGAGGAGCTCTGTGCGCCGCGGCGGAGCTCGGGGAGCGCGGGGGCAGCGCGGCCTCTGCCGCATCGTCCCTGTGTCCCTCCCAGGGGCTCCGGAGGGGCCCCGGGCCGGGCTTGGCCGCTCAGCGCCGGGCAGGAGGCGTGGAGAGAGCCCGGACCCGCGGGGACATCCCAGTGTCACCTCTGGGGGGAAATCCTGCCCCAAAACTCAGCCGTGTGGCCGCTTTCCCCTCGATCCCAAAACCACTCCTGAGACTCCGCAGAACAGCCCCTCCGTGCCTGAGTTCCCTCTTTCCCCTTGAACCTGCAAACCACTCCAGGAGATTCCCCAAAACAACTCCTCCATCTCTGTGTTCCCTCTTCCCCTCAATCCCCAAACCACTCCTTGAGATTCCCCAAAACAACCCCCCCGTCTCTGTATTCCCTCTTTCTCTCAATCCCATAAACCATTCCTTGAGATTCCCAAAACAACCCCTCCATGCCTGAATTCCCTCCTTCCCCTCAGTCCCATAAACCACTCATTGAGATTCCCTAAAACAATGTCTCCACACCTGCATTCCCTCCTTCCCCTCAACTTCACAGCCAGGGCAGTTTCCCAAATTCCCTGTGATTCCCCAAAACAACCCCTCCATCTCTGCATTCTCTCTTTCCCTCAGTCCCATAAACCACTCCTTCAGATTTCCCAAAACAACCCCTCCGTCTCTGTATTCCCTCTTTCCCCTCAATCCTACAGCCAGAGTAATTTCCCAAATTCCCTGTGATTTCCCGAAACAGCCCCTCCATGCCTGAGTTCCCTCTTTCCCCTTGAACCTGCAAACCACTCCAGGAGATTCCCCAAAACAACCCCTCCATGCCTGAATTCCCTCCTTCCCCTCAGTCCCATAAACCACTCCTGGTTCCTGGATCTGGGAAATCTCATCCCAACACAACCTCTCCATCTCTGTATTCCCTCTTCCCCCTCAATCCCACAGCCAGAGTGATTTCCCAAATTCCCGTTAATTTCACAAAACAGCCCCTCCATGCCTGTTTTCTCTTTTTCCCCCCAATCCCACAGCCAGAGCAATTTCCCAAATTCCCTCTGATTTCCCAACACAACCCCTCCATGCCTGAATTCCCTCTTTCCCCTCAATCCCATAGCCAGGGTAATTTCCCAAATTCTCTGTGATTTCCCAACACAACCTCTCCATGCCTGCATTCCCTCCTTCTCCTCAATCCCACAGCCAGAGCAATTTCCCAAATTCCCTGTGATTTCCCAAAACAACACCCCCATGCCTGTATTCCCTCTTCCCCTCAATCCCATAAACCACTCCTTGAGATTTCCCAAAACAACTCCTCCATCTTTGTATTCCCTCTTCCCTCTCAATCCCACAGCCAGCCCCTCCAATCTCCCAAATTCCCAGTGATTTCCCAAAACAACCTCTCCATGGTGGTAGTCCCTCTTTCCCCTCAATCCCACAGCCAGGGCAATTTCCCAAATTCCCTGTGATTTCCCAAAACAACCTCTCCATGGCTATATTTTCTTTTTCCCCTCAATCCCACAGCCGGAGTCATTTCCCAAATTCCCTGTGATGTCCCAAAACAACCCCTCCATCCTGGTATTCCCTTTTTCCCTCAACCCCATAAACCACTCCTTGCGATTCCCACAGCCACTCCCTCTGATTTCCCAATTTTCTGATTCCCCAACACAATCCCTCCACGCCTGCATTCCCTCTTTCCCCCACTCCCACAGCCATTCCCGCTGCTTTCCCTGGATCTGCCCGGCCGGCCTGTTCCCCGCGAGGCTCCCGATTGCCTTCCCGGTGGTGATTCCCTGAAATCAGATCCTCCTCATCCCCAAACTGGATCGGCTTTAGGGCTGCCTGGAGCCAAGCTCAGCCCTGCGCACCTTTGATCACAGCTCCGCTGCCTCCCTGAGCCTGCCGGGATTTTCCCTGCTGGAAATCGATCCCGGGCACGGCTGTCGGAGCAGCTTTGGGTGGCAGGAGGCCCCACAGAACCCAAAGATTTCCTCCCAAATCCAGCTGGAAACCCCACAGGCCGGGAGCTTCCTTCCCTGGAAGGGATGATTTTTGCCTTTTCTTTTTTGTGTACCCTTTTATACATTTTTTATACCCTTTATATATCCTCTATACCCTCAGCCTTCGTGCCTGTGATTTTTGCAGCCTGATATTTGAGCTTAGTTTGGAACTTCTGCAAGGCAAAAAGACCAAAAATTCACAATAAGACGCCAGAGGGCTCAATGCTATCAAAAAACTCGAGGTTTCAACCTTGGTTGAAACCTTCTCTCTGGAATATATTTTACAAATGGAGCTCCAGCCTCATTTGGAAGGAGTTTTCTTTAGAATAAGGGAACATTAGTTCTTTTATCGAGGTTCTGATTGGGAAATTCTGGACAGATGCGCTAATTTGTAAAGTGTGTAAAAATTGTATAGACCTGCAACACCAGGATCACCTGTCCTTGCGCTTCCCTGGACACGCAGCAGCTCCTGCTCCACCCCTGGGATCCCAGATTGTCCGAGCACACATTCCAGAGCCAATCCCTGTTTGGGATCCCAGATTGTCCAAGTGCACATTCCAGAGCCAATCTCTGCTCAGTCCCAGGATTCCAGAGCCATTCCCTGCCCAGGATCCCAGACTGTCCAATCGCACATTCCAGAGCCGTTCCCTGCTCCTGCTCCACCCCGGGATCCCAGACTGTCCAATCGCACATTCCAGAGCCGTTCCCTGCCCGGGATCCCAGATTGTCCGAGCGCACATTCCAGAGCCGTTCCCTGCCCAGGATCCCAGATTGTCCAATCGCACATTCCAGAGCCATTCCCTGCCCAGTCCGAGGATTCCAGAGCCATTNGAGGATTCCAGAGCCATTCCCTGCTCCACTCACAGCATCCCAGACTGTCCAAGCGCGCATTCCAGAGCCATTCTCTGCTCAGGCCCAGGATCCCTGATTTTTCAAGCACACATTCCAAAGCCATCCCCTGCTCTGCTCTGGGATCCCAGACTGTCCAAACACATATTCCAGAGCCATTCCCTGCTCCTGCTCCCTGCCCAGGATCCCAGACTGTCCAAATGCACATTCCAGAGCCATTCCCTGCTCTCCTCTGGGATCCCAGATTTTCCAAGCACACATTCCAGTGCCATTCCCTGCTCCCTGCCCAGGACCCCAGACTGTCCAGTGGCACATTCCAGAGCCATTCCCTGCCCAGTCCCAGGATTCCAGACTGTCCAAGTGCACATTCCAGAGCAATTCCCTGCTCAGCTCCAGGATCGCAGACTGTCCAAGCGCACATTCCAGAGCCATTCCCTACTCAGTTCCACGATTCCAGAGCCATTCCCTGCTCTGCTCTGGGATCCCAGATTGTCTGAGCGTACATTCCAGAGCCATTCCCTGCTCAGTCCCACAATTCCAGAGCCGTTCCCTGTTCTGCTCCACTCACAGGATCCCAGACTGTCCAAGTACACATTCCAGAGCCATTCTCTGCTCAGTCCCAGGATCCCACGTTGTCCAAGCACTGCATTCCAGAGCCATTCCCTGCTCCCGCAGCAACGAGGCGCTGGGCAAGAACTTCCAGCTCTTCCCCTCTGGAAGCAGGTGCGACCCCCAAGCTCTGTCCCAGCACCCACCAGAGCCCAGCCCAGCAGCCTTTTAGGATTCCTCTCACCCCATAAAGCTCTCCCGAGGCTTTGGGACTGCCCTGCCCTGGGGTTCTCCAGAGGTGGATGCAGCCCCCAAAGCCCTCCCTGTCCCCACTGCGTCCCCTCCCCCGGCGATCCCGGCAGCCGGGGGCATTGGGATGGGAGGAATAGGATTTTCCCTCTCCCTTATCCCATAGGGATGGCGAAATGAATGGAAATTTGACCCCGATGGGCAATGTCCCCTCTGAAATGCATCCAGAGCTGCGGGAAAGCCACGCTCACGGAGTTTCCCTCCCTCCCAGTCGCCTGTCCACCTTCGCTGGGCGGTGATTCCCGAGCCGGGACCAGCTGGAATTCCACCAGGAGAGCCCACGTGCACCTGCACATCCCAGCTCTGGGAATTAACGCCCTTCTCACAACCTTTTCTCGGGGCAAACACCATCGCGGTTGATCCCGACCCTCGGAAAAACGTGAATTTTTCCCGTCCGGGATGGCTTTCCCCAGGCAGGGCACAGCTGGAGCACAGCTGGATTTAACAGGCACACCCGAGGCGCGGGCACAGCCGGAACGTGCGCGCCTGCCCTTGTCCTCCGAATCCTAATTATTCCTCTGATTGCATTCCTCGCTTTTAAGCTTCCCCTCAATCTCGCTCCCCCCGTTCCGGGCCTGCCGTTCCCCCGCTCGCGGGTCCCTGGGATATTGCAGCTCGCGGTGCCAGAGGTCGCTGGGAATGCCGGGCACAGGCTCTGGCTGCGGCATTAATCGCTAATCCCTCCTTCTCCCTGCCCGCCTCGTGCCGAGCTCCCCCAGGAACGCCGCGCTCCAATCCTCATCCCGGCCAAGTCCCTTTTCCATCCCCGGGAACAGACGGGACCCGCAGGAGAGGTGGGAAGGCCCCGCCGGCCCTGCAGCGCCGGATTGCAGCAGGAATTCGGGAATTCCACCCGCTCTGCCTCGGCTTCGCTCCCGCCACCGCCGCGGTGGGGAGCGGGAAGGGAGATTTAAGGATTTTGGGAACAGATTTCCGCGCCTTAGCCCCGGGTGCCCCAAATTCACGTTCCCTGCTCTGGCACCTGGAGGTTATCAGGCACTTCCACACCTCCTTGCACTTCTCCTTCCTCCTGTCTCTCTCCTCAGGTTTTTCCCCTGAATTTCTGCTCCTATTTCTCGCTTATTCCTCCTTTTCTCCCCGGTTTGTGTCCTGAGTTTGCAAACGGTGCCTATCCCGGAGCCACTGAAGGCAATGCCGAAATTCCCATCGGATTCACGGCTCGGGAATCCACTGTTCGCTCCAAAATCCCTCAGCGCTCCTGATATTTTCCTATCTCAGTAACACACGCGGGGAACGACGTCTGGAGTGGGAATCGCGCGGGGATAAACGCAGGCGGCGTGTCAGAATTCGGGTTGAGGGAATAAAATCCTGCCTCGTTTGCTCCCAATCAGCTTTCCTCGGGATCAGAGCATCCCAATCCATCGAGGGGACTCACGGAACCGCGGGACAGAGGGTGGAGAGGCCCCTCAGAGCCGAATTCCCCCCTTCCCACCCTCCTCGGAGCCGGAGTCACCGGGAATCGAGGCAAATAAAGACGGATCTGTTTTCACACGGGAAGAATGTTCCCTTCTCCCTTTCTCGCAGTGGCGGCAGCGGAGGCGTCAAATTGACAAGAGCAGATGGGCTTTGTTTGGTGAAATATATCCCCCGAAAAATGCCAGAAACTCCGAGGGAAAACCGGGCAGCTTTCCTGGGACGGGCAGGTTAAAAGTTGAGGGAGACGAGGAGCTGCATTCGACACCAAGCGAGGGAAAAGCGCCAGCGCGGGGCCGCTTTCCGCCGAGAAACGCGGGGATTCCGTGCCCTTTCCCCAACCCCTGGCGAGGAGAGGATTTCGCAGAAACGCGAGGAGGGGAAGGAAAGGGGTGCGAGGGGTGGTGAAGGGCACGGCGGAGGGATCAGGATCCTCTGGAGAAATGGGAGTGCAGGGGGAAAAAAAAAGGCTGGAGGGAGAAGGAGAGCAGGGAAAGGGAGGCGGAGGAAGGCCCCGGTGTGGGGCGGCACTCGGGAGCGCCGGAGGTTGAGGGATGAGAGAGGAACATGTCCCTACACCCAGATAAGCTGGGAAATGAATCCTTATCCGCCCAAAACCAACCCTGGAAAATTCGAGCGAGAGAAGGGTCTCCTTTCAGGGAAACGGGGAATCCTTAATGCTTCCTCCCTCAGCAACTGTAATGCCAGGATGTTCCCAATCTGCTTTGAGGGATGGAAAGATTAAGAATAATAAAAAAATTGCAATAAAATATGTGTGAACGAGGGGGTAATTGTGGACAAATGCAGCATTCAAATTCATTTTTCAGCTCTTTTACACACCATTTCAATCTTATTTTCTGCTTGTTAATGAGATCTTGTTGGTTGGGGTGGGCACGGCTGCCCAGTATCGCTCGGGTAATTGCACATAATTTTCTCTCTACCAGTGATTTGCATCAGATTTTTTTTTTTCCTAATTCTTTGCTATTTAAACCCCCTCCCCCCCCCACCCCCCCAAATCTNAGGGGGGGAAAAAAAAGGCACCAGACGGAGAGGGATCCGTGGCACTGAGGGAAAGGGAGCGGCGTGGCCTCTCCGGAGCCAGGAGAGATCCCTGGGAATGAGGGAATGGTTTCTCCAGAGCCAGGAGAGATCCATAGAAATGAGGGAAGGAATTCCCAGAGCCAGGAGAGATCCCTGGAAATGAGGGAATGGTTTCTCCAGAGCCAGGAGAGATGCAGGGAGATGAGGGAATGGTTTCTCCAGAGCCGGGAGGGATCCGTGGAAATGGGAATGGTTTCTCCGGAGCAGACAGAGATCCATGGAAATGAAGGAATGGTTTCTCCAGAGCTGGGAGGGATCTGTGGAAATGAGGGAATGGTTTCTCCAGAGCCACGGAATTGGGGGAAGGAATTCCCAGAGCCAGGAGAGATCCCTGGAAATAAGAGAAGGTTTTCCCAGAGTCAGGAGGGATCCCTGGCACTGAGGGAATTGTTTCTCCAGAGCCAGGAGAGATCTCTGATGCTGAGGGAAGGATTTCCCAGCCAGCAGACATCCATGGAAATGAGGGAAGGAATTCCCAGAGCCAGGAGAGATCCATGGAAATGAAGGATGGAGCTCTCCAGAGCCAGGAAAGATCTGTGGAAATGAGGGAAGGAATTCCCAGAGCCAGGAGGGATCCAGGGAAAGGAGGGATGGAGCTCTCCAAAACCAGGAGGGATCCCTGGAAATTGGGGAAGGAATTCCCAGAGCCAGGAGAGATCCCTGGAAATGGGGGAAGGAATTCCTGGAGCCAGGAGGATCCATGGCAGTCCAGGAAGCAGCGCCACCTCTCCAGAGCCCACAAACATCCTGTCCTTCCCAATTCCCAGCTTTTCCCCCCAAAACCAACTCAGCTGTCTCCTCCTGCCCTCCCGCCAGGATCAGCGAGTTCCCGACAGGGATTTGGATGGCCCCTGATCCCACCCTGGCTGCTGGGAGAGGACGGAGCCATGGGATGAAGTCTGGAAAACCAAACCTCGGAGAGCTAAACCCAACCCGTGCCTCGAGCGTCCCCACAGGAACATTCCCAAACCCCAGGGACAAACCAGGGACTGGGAATCCTAACCCCACCTCCAGAACTGGGAATGGATTTGCTCCGGGAGCAGAAAATAAAGCCCCCGAAAGCCCTGGGAAAATTAAAGCAACAACTCCGAGGAGGTTGAACAAGTTTCTCTTGGCTCTTCGTGTTTCTGGAATTGTCTTAATCCCCGGTGATCCCGCGGGGTTGTTGGGAGATTCTGAGGCCTCAGGAATAACAAGTTCTGGAAGCGCGTGGAGCTCCTACCTTTCAACTGGGTTTTAAAAATGGATTTTAAGCTCCACCTGCCCCACACTGAGGCTCTTTGGGCCTCGGATGATCCCTCCCAAGACCCCAAAGCGCTCCAGGGAACGGTCCCAGGGGTTTAAGAGTGGCAGAAATTGCAGGAGGAGAAGCAGAGGAACAAAAACCCTCCTGAAAGCCCAAGGAGAGGTTGGAAAAGGCAGAAGGGACGTGGTGGGAGAGGCTGGAGATAAAAGCAGCAGAAAATACAGAAAATCCCTGATTTCAGTACTGTTGGAGAAGCAGCCGGGGGAATTCCCAGCCTGTTTTATCCTGGAATTCCCAGTGGAATTCCTGCCTTTCCTCCCCCTTGGGACAGCCCCCGCCGCTCTTGGAGGGCTGGAGGATCCTGATCTGGGATTAAAACTGAATTTAGGGCCGGGCTGGGGGGTTTGGGGTGAGCTGACCCCATGGAAGGAGTCAGGTGAGATTTCGGATCCCTCCCAAGCCAAATTCCGTGGGATGGTTCTGGGATTTATTGGGATTTGGTTTGTCCCAAGCTTATCCCAGCTTGGTGAGGGGCAGTTCCAGGTCTGGTTTAGGCTGAGCTGGGTCTGAACCGCAGGGTCCCAAATCCATGTTCCATCCCAAATCTTGCTTCATCCCAAACCCTGCTCAATCCGGAACCCTGCTCCATCCCAAATAACTATTCCATCCCAAATCGCTGCTCCATCCCAATCCCTGCTCAATCCCAAACCCTGCTCCATCCCAAATCTCTGCTCCATCCCAAATCTCTGCTCCATCCCAAACCCTGCTCCATCCCAAATCTCTGTTCCATCCCAAATCTCTGCTCCATCCCAATCCCTGCTCCACCCCAAATTCCTGCTCCATCTCAAACCCTGCTCCATCTCAAACCTTGCTCCATCCCAAACCCTGCTCCATCCCCAATCCCTGTTCCATCCCAAACCCTGCTCTGTCCCAAAGTCCTACTCCATCCCAAATTCCTGCTCTGTCCCAAATCCTGCTCCATCCCCAACCCTGTTCCATCCCAATACCTGCTCCATCCCAAAACCCTGCTGGATCCCAAATTCCTACTCCATCCCAATCCCTGCTCCATCCCAAACCCTGCTCCATCCCAAGTCCCTGCTGGATGCCACATACCTCCTCCA
>VZRL01002077.1:10752-30323 GCA_013397895.1 Origma solitaria
ACCCCTGGATCTTCCCTGTCCCTTCCCTCTGGGACCATCCCCGTCACCCCCAGATCCTTCCTGTCACCCCTGGATCCTCTCTGGCCCTTCCCTCTGGGATCATCCCTGTCCCTTCCTTTTGGGATTTTCCCAATTCCTTTCCCTTGGGATCCTCCCTGTCCCTTCCCTCTGGAATTCTCCCTGTCCCCACCTTGGGATCGTCCCTGTTCCTTTCCCTTGAAATCCTGTCTTTCCCTTCCCCTTGGAATCATCCCAAATCCCTGCTCTGTCCCAAATTCCTGCTCCGTCCCAAATTCCTGCTCCCTCCCAAATTCCTGCTCCATCCCAAACCCTGCTCCATCCCAAAGCCTGTTCCATCTCAATCCCTGCCCCATCCCAATCCCTGCTGCATCCCAAACCTCTGCTCCATCCCAAATCCATTCCAAAAGGTAATTTTTTCTCTCTAAAACACTTTTTGTAAACTGAACTCTAGCCTCATTTTGGGGAAAGATTCTTAGAATAAAAAGAAACACTACTTCATTTATGAAACTTCTAATTGGAAAATCCTAGACAGATTTGCTAATTTNAAAATCTCTGCTCTATCCAAAATCCCTGCTGGACCCCAAATTCCTACTCCATCCCAAATCCCTGCTCTGTCCCAAATTCCTGCTCCGTCCCAAATTCCTGCTCCGTCCCAAATTCCTGCTCCATCCCAAACCCTGCTCCATCCCAAAGCCTGTTCCATCTCAATCCCTGCCCCATCCCAATCCCTGCTGCATCCCAAACCTCTGCTCCATCCCAAATCCATTCCAAAAGGTAATTTTTTCTCTCTAAAACACTTTTTGTAAACTGAACTCTAGCCTCATTTTGGGGAAAGATTCTTAGAATAAAAAGAAACACTACTTCATTTATGAAACTTCTAATTGGAAAATCCTAGACAGATTTGCTAATTTGCAAAGTCCATAAAAATTTCACATGCTTTATCCAGGGTGGGCATCCCAGCGTGTTCCACCTTTAAAGAGCTGTGCACCTAAAATCCCATCAAAATCCCGAAATAAAACCCTGCCCAGCCTGCGGATCCTGGCGGGACACCCAATCCCGGGGTAACCGGATTGGGAGAAAAATCCGGGATCTCAATCCCGGCCCCTCTCCCTGTCTAAAGCGCCAAGAAATCTCCTCCTGCTGCTGAGGGGGAAACCAGAGACAAATCCCTGTCATCCTCAGCTCCCGGTTTGGTTTTCCCAGTGATGCCTTAGGATTTTCACTTCTCTATTTTTCGTGAATCTGTAGTTTCAGTGTGCAGCTCTGGACTCCATGGAAAGTGCTAAAACTTCTGTTTCCCAGCAGTTTTTAGACAAAACAATTCCTCTAAAGCTCGAGATCCGCTTCGCTGCCTCAGAGCCCCAAAATATGTAAACAGTGAATTGGGGGGAGCAAATTTGGGGTAATTAACATCATCACCTGAAGGTGTAATTGGAGGATTAACCTCGATGTGTTAATGGACGGAATTTATAAAATACGAAAAGCTCATGACTCACGGTCCATTTTTGGTTTATCCTCTGCCTGCCCTAAATGTGCCTTGAAGGCCTTCAATAAATTTAACTTTTTATTCTCTTAACTTTGTCCAGGGTTTTAGGTAACCCTGTCAGACATCACCTCCCTCCTGAAGTCTCTCTTCCCCCCCGGATGATCCTTCCCCCCGCGGAGAGCAGCCTCAGGAGCTGTGGCGCTTTTCCCTGGAATGCCGCGGTTGGAGCCGGATTGCGCTCGGCTCAATTAATAAATTAAAGAAACCTCCCAAAACTTCCCCTGCTAAAAAAACGGCACTTCCATGGGCTCTCCTTCATCCCCTCGGGAGCATTTCTCGTCTCCTTCCACTAGGAACAGCAGAGGGCTTGGAAAGGCAGGAATTTTCGATCAGGGAATAACCCGGGTTAGGCTCTCTCAGCGCACAAAAGGAACAGAAGAATTTCCACGCCGATATCTCGGCCCTCACATGATTAAAAGCATCGGGAAAATGGGAATCTCCCCTTCCCGGGGGTGCAAAGCTCTCTTTTCTCCAGGCCTGCCAGATAAAGGATCCTCCCTTCCCCGTACAAAGGGCTTATGGGCTCAGGGATATCTGTGCCCAGCCTGAGCCTGGGGCCAGGGGAATTTGGGATTGGGATAAGCGCAGGAAAAGCCACGGTCTGGTCCTTTCAATGAGCCCCTGATTCCGCGGGGCTGGGAAGGAGAGGATGAAGGGAAATGGAAATTGCAGGATGGACTTTGTGCCTGGGGCTCATCCCGGGCATCTCATCCCCGACTTATTCCGCGGGGATAAATTGCACTCGGGATCATCTGAGCTAATCCCGGGCCCTGGCCCGGCTCACCCGGGCCTGCCTTTGAATCCCAGGCCGTGTCCTCCTCTCCCAAGCCTGGTGCTCCCAGAAATCCCTTGTCAGAGGGATATCCACCTATTTCCCCCCAGAACTCCCTGTTTGGAGAAATATCCAGCCCTGAGCCAGCCACATTTTGACATTTTCGCATCCAGCCCCATGCCAGTCACGTTCCCATATTTTCCCATCCAGTTCCATGCCAGTCATATTTTTGTATTTTCCCATATAATTTTCCCATCCAGCCCCGTGCCAGCCACATTTTGATATTTTCCCATATAATTTTCCCATCCAGCCCTGTGCCAGTCACATTTTGATACTTTCCTGTTCAGCCTCATTTTAACATTTTCCCATTAAAAGCCCAGAGCGGGGGGTTTGTACCATACCAGAGAAGCTGCGGAATTTCCCTCTTTCCATTGACTCCCTGTGTTTGTTCTCACACTTGAGACACCCCAAAGTGTTGGACCTTAAAATCCACATTTAAAATCCACACACAATCCCGGTGTCCCTTTCCACTCCAAACCACTGCAGCTTTTCCATTTCAAGTGTCCACCTCGTTTACCCAAAATTATTTTACATTTCCTGTCCTAAATGACCGACCCTAAATAAACCGATCCTAAATAAACCAATCCTAAATAAACCAATCCTAAAAAAACTGATCCTAGAAAATCAGATCCCTCTGAAACAACTGCTGCACTTCACATGTCTCCATATTCCATGAGAGAGGAAAAAAAAGGGATTTGGTGTCCCTCGGGATAAGGACAAGTCCTTGCTGTTCGTTTTCAGTTCCGCCTGAAAACAAAGGGGAGCTCGGAAACTCCTTCCTTCCTTGTCTGAGTTTCCCAAAATTAAACCCCAGCTCTCCATCCCAGACCTCCATCCCTGAGTTTGGGGGAGTTCAGCTCCGTGGCCCAGATTGGACAAGCTCCAGGCTGTGCCGAAATCAGCCTGGGCCCAGGATCAGTTCTGGAGTAAATCCTGGAGTGTGCTGTCCTTGGGATCAAATCCCCACCGGAAGGGCCACCACACTCCGGAATGTTCCTGGAGGTGCTCCAGGATCCCATCGGGTCACAGACCTCGGATCCGGCTGTGGGAACGACCAGGACACGGAGCCGTGCTGGGCTTGGGGCAGAGCTGATTAACACACGAACTAATTAATTGCTCTCCCCGGGCTGCCCGCAGGAATTCCTGACCACCACCACCACCACACCAACAGCAACACCAACATCTCCCTGGTACCGCTGGCCGCGATGTCCCGAAGCTCTGCCCGCGTCCGGAACCGGGAAAAGTGCGGAATTGCGCACGTACCTGCGGGGAGAGGCCGTTGCTGACGGGGTTCATGTGGTTGGCGGGCGCGGCGGCGTTCATGAAGCTCTCGGAGTAGCTGGAGAAGCTGTGCCGGGCGCCGTAGGCCGAGCCGGAGTCGGCGGCGGCGGCCAGCCCGCCCTGGTGCATGGTGGAGGGCGGCAGCGGCTGCGGCCGGTGCACGGTGCTGCCGCCGTCTGCGGGGACACAGACAGGGAACGGGCTGGGATCCCGCTGGGAGAGCCCTGGGGAGCCAGGGGATCCGGGGGGGATGGCGCTTTGGCCGTCCCTGGACGCCCCAGCTCCCAGGGGACAGCAAAAAGTCCGCGAAGTTGGGGGGAAATGTGGGGATTTTCGCTTGGGTTTCGCCCCCAAAGAGAAGCCGTGAATTCCTTTGTAAAGGCCAAAGGCAACTGGGATTAACGATATTCCTTCCACTGGAATTCCCAATATTCCTGCCTTTGGAATTGAATTACCAATATTCCTTCTACAGAAATTCCCAATATTCCTTCCACTGGAATCACCAATATTCCTTCCATTGAGATTCCCAGTATTTCTTCCACTGGAATTCCCAATATTCCTTCCATTGGGATTACTAATATTCTTTTTACTGGAATTCCCAATATTCCTTCCATTGGAATTAACAATATTCCTTCCACTAGAATCACCAATATTCCTTCCACTGGAATTCCCAATATTCCTGCCTTTGGAATTGAATTACCAATATTCCTTCTACAGAAATTCCCAATATTCCTTCCACTGGGATTCCCATTATTCCTTCTGTTGGAATTACCAATATTCCTTGCACTGGGATTACCAATATTCCTCCCACTGGAATTACCAATTTTCCTTCCACTGGAATTGAATTACCAATATTCTTTCCACTGGAATTACCAATATTCCTCCCATTGGAATTACCAATACTCTTTTTACTGGGATTACTAATGTTCTTTCCACTTGAATAACGAATTTTCCTTCCACTGGATTTGAATTACCAGTATTCCTTCCATTGGAATTCCCAATAATTCTTCCACTGGAATTGCCAGTATTCCTTCCACTGGAATTCCCGATATTCCTTCTGCTGGAATATTCCTGCCCCTGAACCCTGGGACAGAGATTTATCCAGAACGAGGGAATCCCAAATTTACAGGGATGTGCTCCTTGACCAAAACTCCAGCCATGGGACATGGGGACAGGGCAGAAATGACGCGGGGTGGGAGAGAAAAGTGAGAAATTTCTGAGGAAAAACCTGATTTTCCCAACTAAAACAAAACCCCAAGAGCCTCACAATCACCCCATCTGCGGGCAGGACGCCACGGATCCGAAAGGCCCAACGAGAGAATCGTGGAATGGCGTGGAAGGGCCCTCCGAGCCCACCCCATTCCATCGGGAACACCTCCCAGCACCCCGGGATGCCCTGCGGGGAGCGGAGCTCACCTTGGGAGATGGTGGTGGTGGGGTAGGAGGAGTCGGGCAGCTGGTACGGGGGCAGCGCCGGCATTCCCGTGGGCGGGAATCCCCCCGGCAGCAGGTGGTTGAAGGCCGCCAGCTGGTTGGCTCCCGCCTGCTTGCGCCAGCGCGCCCTGCGGTTGCTGAACCACACCTGGGGAGAGAAAAACACCCCACGGGTCACGCCTGAGCTCTGCCACACCCCGCCTGGGCTGCTCACGGACAAACATCCCGCAGAACCGGGAAAAATTGGTGAAAGTCACTGCCAGACTCGGATTTGGGAGTGGTCACCTCAATCCCTTAATTTTCTTTCTGTGGCTGGACCACACCTGGGGAGGAAAGACCCCACGGGTCACACCTGAGCTCGGTCCCACCCCTCCTGGGCTGCTCATGGACAAACATCCCACAGAGCTGGGATAAGTACGTGAAAGTCATTGCCGGACTCAGATTTGGAAATTTTCATCTCAATTTCTTAATTTCCTTTCTGTGGCTGAACCACACCTGGGAAGAGAAAAACACCCCACGGGTCACACCTGAGCTCGGTCCCGCCCCTCCCGGGCTGCTCACGGACAAACATCCTGCAGAACCGGGAAAAATGGGTGAAAGTCACTGCCAGACTCGGATTTGGGAGTGTTCACCTCCATTTCTTAATTTGCTTTCTGTGGCTGGACCACACCTGGGGAGGAAAGACCCCACGGGTCACACCTGAGCTCGGTCCCAACCCTCCTGGGCTGCTCATGGACAAACACCCTGCAAAACTGGGAAAAAATGGGTGAAAGTCACTGCTGGACTCGGATTTGGGAGTGTTCACCTCCATTCCTAGATTTGCTTTCTGTGGCTGAACCACCCCCGGGAAGGAAAGACCCAACGTGTGTCACCTAAGCTCTGTCCTGCCCCTCCCGGGTTGCTCATGGACAAACATGCCACAGAACTGGGAAAAAATGGGTGAAAGTCATTTCCAGACTCGGATTTGGCAGTGTTCATCTCCATTCCCTCATTTCCTCTCTCTGGCTCTGGGGAGAGAAAAACACTCCATGGGTCACACCTGAGCTCTGTCGCACCCCGCCTGGGCTGTTTGTGGACAAACACCCCGCAGAACTGGGAAAAAATGGGTGAAAGTCACTGCCAGACTCGAATTTGGGAGTGTTTGACTCCGTTCCCTCATCTCCTCTCTCTTGCTGAACCACACCCAGAGAGGAAAGACCCCATGGGTCACACCTGAGCTCGGTCCCACCCTGCCTGGGCTGCTCATGGCCAAACATCCCGCAGAGCTGGGAAAAAATGGGTGAAAGTCACCACCGGACTCAAATTTGGGAATTTTCACCTCAATCCCTTAATTTTCTTTCTGTGGCTGGACCACAACTGGAGAGGAAAGATCCAACGTGTGACACCTGAGCTGCTCTGACACCTGAGCTCTGTCTCGCCCCTCCCGGGCTGCTCATGGCCAAACATCCCATGGAACTGGGAAAAAAATGGGTGAAAGTCACTGGTGGACTCAAATTGGGGAATTTTCACCTCAATTTCTTAATTTCATTTCTGTGGCTGAACCACAACTGGAGAGGAAAGACCCCACGGGTCACACCTGAGCTGCTGTCACACTTGAGCTCTGTCCCACCCTGCCTGGGCTGCTCATGGCCAAACATCCCACAGAGCTGCGCAAACCCAAGCTCAAGTCACTTCTGGACTCAAACTTGTGAATTTTCACCTCCATTCTTTAGTTTTCTTTCAGTGGTTGAACCACAACTGGAGAGGAAAGACACAGCGTGTGACACCTGAGCTCGATCCCGCCCCTCCTGGGCTGCTCATGGACAAACACCTGCAGAACTGGGAAAAAATGGGTTCAAGTCACTTCTGGGCTCAAATTTGTGAATTTTCACCTCCGTCCCTTAATTTTCTTTCTGTGGCCGAACCACACATGGGTCACACCTGAGCTGCTGTGACACCTGAGCTCTGTGCTGCCCTGCCTGGGCTGCTCATGGACAAACACCTGCAGAACTGGGAAAAAATGGGTTCAAGTCACTGCCGGACTTGAATTTGGGAATTTTCACCTCAGTTCCTTAATTTCCTTTCCGTGGCTGAACCACACCTGGGGTGGGGAGACAAACACCCCTCAGGTGACACCTGAGCCCTGTCCCCACCCCACCTGACGGAAACACCGAACCCCGGCTCACGTTCCTTCCAGACACGCTCTCAGGTGTGTGGCGGTGAATCCTCACCTCCATTCCCTATTTCCCCTGTCCCACACGACCCCAAACCCCAGCCCCACGGCCTGGGGGAACACCCGGGATCTCCAGCCCCAGCTGCGGCGGGATGGAGAGGGATAATTGGGATTGTGTATTCCGGGAGAGTCCATCCCAAAGAGATGCTCCGCTACCACCTGGCCGTGCCCGTTATCTGCCGAGGCTGGGAATTCTGCCGGAGGATTAAGTGCCATAATAGCGGCACTGTTAGGAGGGATAAATAGCCAGATTAGCATCGTGCTCGCGGTGTTAGACAAGCTAAAGAGATGGAACCGCCCCGCGGGGAATTCGGGGGGTTCAGCGCCTCTGAACGCGGCAAATTGATGCTGTGTCTGTGCTGAGCCCTGCCCTGCCTGCGGAGCCTGGGATTGTTCTGAACTGAGCCCGGGATTGTTCTGAACTGAGCCCGGGATTGTTCTGAACTGAGCCCAGGATTGTTCTGAACTGAGCCCGGGATTGTTCTGAGCTGAGCCCAGGATTGTTCTAAATCAAGCCCAGGACTGTTCTGAATCGAGCCCAGGATTGTTCTGAACTGAGCCCAGGATTGTTCTGAATCAAGCACAGAATTGTTCTGAACTGAGCCTAGGGTTGTTCTGCAGAGAGCCCAGAATTGTTCTGAACCGAGCCCAGAATTGTTCTGAACCGAGCCCAGGATTGTTCTGAATCAAGCCCAGGAATGCTCTGGCTTGAGCTCAGAATTGCTCTGAATTGAGCCCATGATTTTTCTGCACAGAGCCCAGAATTATTCTGAATCAAGGCCAGGATTGTTCTGAATGGAGCCCAGAATTATTCCGAATCAAGCCCAGAATTGTTCTAAATCGAGCCCAGAATTACTCTGGATTGAGCCCAGGATTGCTCTGAATCAAGCTCAGAATTATTCCGAATCAAGTCCAGGATTGTTCTGAATCAAGCCCAGAATTTTCCCGCAGCCTCCCTGCATTAAATTAAACTCAGCCCTTACGCCAGGGCCGAGCCGGGCTCAGCTTCTCTTCTCCACCTGCGACCCCAGCGATTTTTCCAAACACATTTTTTTCTGCCCCAGAGGGTTTTATCGAGGACAATTTCCCTGCAGAAAGCAAAAAGCTCTCCCCAAGCTCTCTCCTGGGCTGGGTTTGCTGTTTTCAGCTGGAGAAGGTTCCCAGGCCGGGCTGGGTTTGGGGTTCACAGGATAAGCTTTCAAAGGGGAGATGAGAACGCAGCTGCTGGGCTTCGGGAGGCCCGAAGGGCTGCGGAACGCGATTGAATTTCACAGCAACGAGGGAAAACAGAGCAAAAATCGGGAGTGGGGGTAAAAACACCCCCCCGAGTCAGATTCCCAAGCTGCTCGGCCTCAGATCAGGGGCTGGGGTCACAAAAGGGTTCCCACACCTTCGGGAACAATCCCAAATACCCTGTCCCAAATCCTGCAGAACAAACCCCAAACTCCCTTCCCCAAATCCTGCAGGACCAACCCCAAATTCCCTGTCCCAAATCCTGCAGAACAAACCCCAGATTCCCATACCCAAATCCTGCAGAACCAACCCCAAATTCCCTTCCCCAGACACTACAAAACCAATCCCAAACTCCTTTCCCAAATCCTGCAGAACCAACCCCAAATTCCCATACTCAAATCCTGCAGAACCAATCTCAAATTCCCTTCCCCAAATCCTGCAGAACCAACCCCAAACTCCTTCCCCAGACACTGCAGAACCAACCCCAAATTCCCTTCCATAAATGGTGCAGAACCAACCCCAAACTCCTTCATCAAATCCTGCAGAACAAACCCAAAATTCCCTTCCATAAATCCTGCAGAACCAACTCCAAATTCCCTTCCCCAAATCCTTCAGAACCAACCCCAAATTCTCTTCCATAAATGGTGCAGAAGCAACCCCAAACTCCTTCATCAAATCCTGCAGAACCAACCCCAAATTCTCTTCCATAAATGGTGCAGAACCAACCCCAAATTCCTTCATCAAATCCTGCAGAACCAACCCTATATTCCCTTCCATAAATCCTGCAGAACCAACCCCAAACACCCTTCCCCAAATCCTTCAGAACCAACCCCAAATTCCCTTCCCCAGACCCTGCAGAACCTTGGATCCCCAAACGGGATCCAAATCCCAAAGTGGGCACCTGTCTCTCAAGTTCCCTGTAAATGGTTCCTCATTCCTGGGTGTTTTTCTCGCTGGAAAAGGCAAATTTCACTCAGGGAATTCTGGCTCCCATTTGTGCTCGGTGCAAAGTGTCCCCTGAGCTTCCCCCAGGGATTGCTGTGGGGTTCCTTGGATCCCTGTTCCTGATTCCTGGAGTGCTGTAGGGTTCCCTGGATCTCTCTGTTCTTCATTTTTGGGGTGCTGTGGGGGTTCCTCATCTCCGAAGTGCTGTGGGTTCCCCTGGATCCCTGTCTCTCATTCCTGGGGTGCTATGGGGTTCACCAGATCTCTCTGTTCCTCATTCCTGGGGCACTGTGGGATTCCCTGGATCCCTGTTCCTCATTTCTGGGATGCCGTGGGGTTCACTGGATCCCTGTATTCATCATTCCTGGGGTGTTAGGGTTCCCTGGATCTCTGTTCTCATTCCTGGGGTTCCCCTGATCTCTCTGTTCCTCCTTCCTGGAGTGTTAGCTTTCCCTGGATCTCTCTGTCCCCGGTTCCTGGGGTTCTGTGGGATTCCCTGGATTTCTCTGTTCCTCATTCCTGGGGTTCTGTGGGGTTCCCTGGATCTCTCTGTTCCTGATTTCTGGGGTGCCGTGGCATTCCCCAGATCTCTCTGTTATCACTCCTGGGGTTCCCCAGATCTCCCTGTCCCCAGTTCCCAGGGTGCTGTGGGATTCCCTGAATCTCTGTTCCTCATCCCCGGGGTGCCATGGGGTCCCCCAGATCTCCCTGTCCCTGATTCCCAGGGTTCTGTGGGGTTCCCTGGATCTCTCTGTCCCTGATTCCTGGGACGCTGTGGGATTCCCTGGATCTCCGTTCCTCATTCCCGGGGTTCTGTGGGTTCCCCAGCTCTCCCTGTTCCCAATTCCCACGGTTCTTTGGGGTTCCCCGGCTCTCTCTGTCCCTCATTCCCGAGGTTCTTTGGGGCTCCCCAGATCTCTCTGTCCCTTATTCCTGGGGCGCTGTGGGATTCCCCGGATCTGTTCCTCATTCCTGGGGTGTTGGGGTTCCCCAGATCTCCCTGTCCCCAATTCCCGGGGATTCTGTGGGGTTCCCTGGATCTGTTCCTCATTCCTGGGGCTCTGTGGGGTTCCCCGGCTCTCCCTGCCCCAAGTCCCGGGGTTCTGTGGGGTTCCCCAGCTCTCTGGGTCCCCAGTTCCCGGGGATTCTGTGGGGTTCCCCAGCTCTCCCTGCCCCTGATTCCCGGGGTTCTGTGGGGTTCCCCAGCTCTCCCTGTCCCCGATTCTCGGGGTTCTGTGGCGTTCTCCAGATTTCTCTGTCCCTGATTCCTGGGGCGCTGTGGGATTGCCTGGATCTCCATTCCTCATTCCTGGGGTGTTGGGGTTCCCCGGCTCACCCTGTCCCCGATTCCCGGGGTCCTTTGGGGTTCCCCAGCTCTCCCTGTCCCCATTCCCGGGGTTCTGTGGGCACAGTTGGCTCCAGCCCTGCTCTGGGGCTGGGATATTTCCCGGCCCCGATCTCCCGCTGCCGTTCCCCCCCGGTGCCAGGGCAAACAGAACCCCTCGTTCCCTTGGCCCCGGTGTCAAAGGAGGTCTGTGGGGCCCTGGCAGCTCCTTGGCACCCGCGCCCTCGCTGCCCGGGGCTGTCCCCGCGCGGGGCTGGTGACAGAAATGGGTCACCTCACATCCCAGAGAGCCAGCGGGGCCAGCGGGGCAGGGCCACGGGGCCACTGCTGGCACCCAAATCACCGAAATCTGGGACGGGGCTGAGCGGGGGGCGCTGAATGGACCCCGAGGCCTGGGGCACTTCACACGCCTTTCATCGAGCCCAGGCCGGGGAAGGTTCTGGGAGCACCACAAAGGAATTAAAAATGAACCTTTTGTTTGCCCTTCTCGGGCAAAGAGGGTCCCCTGACCCTGTTCTCATCCTGCACGTGTGCGAAATTCCAGTTCGGAATGAGGGATAGGGGCCTGCTGCAGAACCGACCCCAAACTCCTCAATAAATGCTGCAGAACCGACCCCAAACTCCTCAATAAATGCTGCAGAACCGACCCCAAATTCCCATACCCAAATCCTGCAGAACCAGCCCCAAACTCCATTCCCAAATCCTGCAGAACCAACCCCAAACTCCATTCCCAAATCCTGCAGAACCAACCCCAAACTCCTTCATCAAATCCTGCAAAACCGATCACAAACTCCTTTCGCAAATCCTGCAGAACCGATCACAAACTCCTTTCGCAAATCCTGCAGAACCAACCCCAAATTCCCTTCCCCAGACACTGCAGAACTGACCCCAAATTCCCTTTCCCAAATCCTGCAGAACCAACCCCAAACTCCATTCCCAAATCCTGCAGAACCGACCCCAAATTCCCCTCCCCAGGTACTGCAGAACCAACCCCAAACTCCTTTCCGAAATCCCACAGAACTGACCCCAAATTCCCATTCCCAGACACTGCAGAACCAACCCCAAACTCCTTCATCAAATCCTTCAAAATCAACCCCAAATTCCCTTTCCCAAATCCTGCAGAACCAACCCCAAATTCCCTTTCCCACACACTGCAGAACTAACCACAAGTTTCTTCATCAAATCCTGCAGAACCAACCCCAAATTCCTTCCCCCAAATCCTGCAGAACCAACCCCAAACTCCATTCCCAAATCCTGCAGAACAACCCCGAATTCCCTTCCCCAGACACTGCAGAACCAACCCCAAATTCCCTTCCCAAATCCTGCAGAACCAACCCCAAACTCCTTCATCAAATCCTGCAGAACCAACCCCAAACTCCTTCATTAAATGCTGCAGAACCAACCTCAAATTCCCTTTCCCAAATCCAGCAGAACCGACCCAAAATTCCCTTTCCCGATCCTTCAAAACCAACCCCAAATTCCCTTTCCCAAATCCTGCAGAACCAACCCCAAACTCCTTCCCCAAATCCTGCAGAACCAACTCCAAATTCTCTTTCCCAGTCCTTCAACACCAACCCCAAATTCCCTTTCCCAAATCCTGCAGAACCAACCCCAAATTCCCTTTCCCACACACTGCAGAACTAACCACAAGTTTCTTCATCAAATCCTGCAGAACCAACCCCAAATTCCTTCCCCCAAATCCTGCAGAACCAACCCCAAACTCCATTCCCAAATCCTGCAGAACAACCCCGAATTCCCTTCCCCAGACACTGCAGAACCAACCCCAAATTCCCTTCCCAAATCCTGCAGAACCAACCCCAAACTCCTTCATCAAATCCTGCAGAACCAACCCCAAACTCCTTCATTAAATGCTGCAGAACCAACCTCAAATTCCCTTTCCCAAATCCAGCAGAACCGACCCAAAATTCCCTTTCCCGATCCTTCAAAACCAACCCCAAATTCCCTTTCCCAAATCCTGCAGAACCAACCCCAAATTCTCCTGTCCCGTAATTTGTTTCCACTGCCACATGTTGAATATTTCCGGTACATGAGGAGGTAAAGAAACTTTCTCTTTGCAGAGGAAAAGGAGAGAAATAAACCCTCTCTTTGCAGAGGAAAATGAACTAAATTAACCTTCCCCTCACAGAGGAAAAAGGGAGAAATAAACCTCTCTGCAGAGGAAAAGGAAATAAATAACCCTCGTCTTTGCAGAGGAAAAGGAGGGAAATAAATGTTCTCCTTGCAGAGGAAGAGGAAAGATAAACCTCGTCTTTGCAGAGGAAATGGAGTGAAATAAACCTTCCACTTGCAGAGGAAAAAGAGAAAGAAACCTTCTCCTTGCAGAGGAAAAGGAGTGAAATAAACCTCTCATTTGCTGAGGAAAAGGAGAGAAATAAACCTTCTCTTTGCAGAGGAAAAGGAGAGAAATAAATGTTCTCCTTGCAGAGGAAGAGAAAATAATTAAACCTTCTCTTTGCAGAGAAAAAGGAGAGAAGGAAATCTTTCCTTGCAGAGGAAAAGGAGTGAAATAAACCTTCAATTTGCAGAGAAAAGGAGAGAAATAAACATTCTCTTTGCAGAGGGAAAGGAGAGAAAGAAACCTTCTATTTACAGAGAAAAAGGAAAGAAATAAACCCTCTCTTTGCAGAGGAAAAGGAGTGAAATAAACCTTCCATTTGCAGAGGGAAAGGAGAGAAATAATAGTTCTCCTTGCAGAGGACAAGGCTGGGGCTGGAAGAGCTCCCACTCCAGAAAAATCAAGATCCCAGCGCAGAGAACAGCGCAGGGAAGTCCAACACTGAAACCAAACCAAACCTCGAGATCCGAATTGAGGGATCGAGAGAGAAACGCAATCTCAGGAATGCCAGAGCCCTCCGGGGATTTCTGACTATCCCAAGGGTGGGAAAATCCCTTTTTTTTCCCCAGCCAAGAGGCAGATGCTGCTCTCGGGATGAGGAGTCTGAGGGAAGCGCACTGAGATGTTCTGGGGTGGCACAGGTTCCTCTGGACCACCCCCAGGAGGACGCGGGGTCTGTCTGACGTGGGAAATGCGTGATCAAAACGCAACTCGGAACAGATTTGTGCTGTTTCACGCCCCACGGGAGGTGATTTTTGTCTCATTCACACCTTAAATCTGTTTGGGATTAAAATCCACCTGTGTGTTAAAATCCACCTCCCGTCCTGCTTCCCACGTCCGGCGTAATTCCTTTATTTTAAACGGAGACAAAAGGATACTCTGCATCCCCAAAAATTCCCGGGGATGAACCGTTTTGGGCTGCAGAGAAGAATTTTTGAGGAGAAAGGGAGGATAAATTCCAAGAGAGATCATTATCAGCAGAGAAATCCAGTTTCTAATGACACTCCAGGAAAACTGTTGCTTTTTGGGATTGAAGTCAATCCCAAAATTTTGCTCCTTACACACCCAAGGTGGGGGGTTAAAGTGAGGATAAATATCTGCTGGAGGCGGCAGATATTTATGGGATTTCAATAAGCAGGTGAGTGGGGTTTTTTTGGCAAATCACGTGATTTTTGTTGAACAAACCGTCGTTGGCAGGGAAATATTTCATCAGGATGTTGATTCCTCCCCTCCTGAAATGAGTGAGAATAAATCCGATTTTCCTACATTTTTCTACATTTCCTACATTTTCTGCATTTCCTATGATTTCCTATATTTCCTACATTTTCCTAGATTTCCTACATTTTCTACACTTTCTGCATTTCCTGCATTTCCTGCGATTTCGTACATTTCCACACTCAGCCCACTGAGATTGAGACTCTTTGTCTCCTTTCCACTTTGCAGACGAAAAGGAGAGAAATAAACGTTCTCTTTGCAGAGAAAAATGAGAGAAATAAACTCTTTCTTTGCAGAAAAGAAATGTGGGACATAAGCCTTCTCTTACTGAGGAAAATGAGAGAAATAAACTCTCTTTGCAGAGGAAAAGGAGAGAAATAAACTCTTTCTTTGCAGAGAAAAATGAAAGAAACTCTTTGCAGAGAAAAAGGAGAGAAAGAAACTCTCTCTTTGCAGAGAAAAATGAGAGAAATAAACCTTGTCTTTGCAGAAAAAAAAAGTGAGAAATAAACCTTCTCTTGCTGAGGAAAAAGAGAAATAAACTCACTCTTTACAGAGGAAAAGGAGAGAAATAAACTCTTTCTTTGCAGAGAAAAATGAAAGAATCTCTTTGCAGAGAAAAAGGAGAGAAAGAAACTCTCTCTTTGCAGAGAAAAATGAGAGAAATAAACCTTGTCTTTGCAGAAAAAAAAAGTGAGAAATAAACCTTCTCTTGCAGAAGAAAAGGAGAGAAATAAACCCTGTTTTTGCAGAGGAAAATGAGAGAAAGAAACTTTCTCTTTGCAGAGGAAAAGGAGAGAAATAAACTCATTCTTTACAGAGGAAAAGGAGAGGAAGAAACCTTGCCTTTGCAGAAAAAAAATGTGAGAAATAAAACTTCTCTTGCAGAAGAAAAAGAGAGAAATAAACTCATTCTTTGCAGAGGAAAAGGAGAGAAAGAAACCCTCTCTTTGCAGAAAAAAAAGTGAGAAACAAACCTTCTCTTGCTGAGGAAAAGGAGAGAAATAAACCCTTTTTTTGCAGAGGAAAAGGAGAGGAAGAAACTCTCTCTTTGCAGAAGAAAAGGAGAGAAATAAATCTTCAATTTGCAGAGGAAAAGGAGAGAAAGAAACTCATTTTTTGCAGAGGAAAAGGAGAGAAATAAACCCCTCTGGCGCCGGAGGTCTCGGTGTTTGTTGGGGCAGCCCAGCCAAACAAATAAAAACGATAACACTAAAAAATCCCCGTGCCCCAGAAGAGATTCCCAACCCAGCCAAACGATACAAAATAATAAAACAAATCATAACGATAACACTAAAAAAATCCCCAGAGGGGATTCAACCTCTGTTTTGTTGAACAAACCCTCATTAGCAGGGAAATATTTCACAGGGATGTTGATTCCTCCACTCCTGCAATGAGTGAGGATAAATCCCTGATTTTCCTACATTTTGGGTGATTTTCACACTCAGCTGAGACTGAGGCTCTTTCCCCCCAGAAAGTGCTGGAAATTTTGGCATTCGTTGGAGCAGCCCAACCAAACAACATAAAATAATAAAACAAATAACAAACGAAAACACTAAAAAAATCCCCGTGCCCCAGAAGACATTCCCAGCCCAGCCAAACGATATAAAATAATAAAACAAATCATGAACGATAACACTAAAAAGAAATCCCCGTGCCCCTCAGAAGAGATTCCGAGGAGTCGGAAGCAGAGCCTGGCCGGAGGCTGCAGCCCCACGGAACCGAAGCAGCTGATGGGATTTATCTCCCCTGGACGTTTCACGGCCCAGCCAGGTCGATTCCTCCCCTCATTCCCAGAAAAAATCTCAGCCTTCGGAGCTAATGACGTTCGCAATTCCTCCCCCTGCCCCCGCCTCGAAGGTGGCTCGGGTCTTTTATGCGCGTAAATCATTTTATGGGTGGTTCGAATCGAATGAGCCGCGGCAGCTCGCGGTAATGCGAGGTGCACTTCAAAGGGAACCTGCCTTCAGTTCCCCAGCGCCACGCGGTTATCGGCCCCGAAGATTCCCTGCGATCCTGTTACACCATGGCGAGCCTGGCGGGAGCCTGGGCCTGCTCACACCGCAGCGCGGAGGAAGAGGAGGAAGTTTGGGAGAGGTTTTCTCGAGGCTGGGTTGTGCCATCGGAGTTTGGGGCTGGGACTTGGGAAAGGGCTGTGGGAAAATCAGCAACAGAGTGATTTTTGCCTTTTTTCTTTTCCACACCGGAGTGATTTTTGCCTTTTTTCCATATTTGTAACTTCACCCATACTTTTGCCGACCCTTTCCACCAGAGAGGTTTTCTCGAGGCTGGCTTGTGCCACTGGAGTTTGGGGCCGGCACTAGGGAAAATCAGCACCAGAGTGATTTTTGCCTTTTTTCTTTTCCATATTTGTGACCTCGCCCATACTTTTGCTGACCCTTTCTGCCAGAGAGGTTTTCCAAGGCTGGGTTGCGCCATCGGAGTTTGGGGCCAGGACTCGGGGAAAGGGCTATGGGAAAATCAGCACCAAAGTGATTTTTGCCTTTTTTCTTTTCCTCACCAGAGTGATTTTTGCCTTTTTTCTTTTCCATATTTGTGACCTCGCCCATACTTTTGCTGACCCTTTCTGCCAGAGAGGTTTTTCGAGGCTGGGTTGTGCCATCAGAGTTTGGGGCTGGGACTCGGGAAAGGGGTTGGGAGAAAATCAGCACCAAAGTGATTTTTTTCCTTTTTTCTTTGCCATATTTGTAACCTTGCCAGTACTTTTGCTGACCCTTTCCCCGCCGCTGGAAAGACCAAAGATATTCCAGAGCTCCAAGCCCCGCGTGATGCCTTAAGAAATTTTAGGTTCTACTCTTGTTGTATCTCTACGTTTGGTGTAGATCTTTAGCCAAAACAATTTCCTCTCCAATTTCAACTCCAGAATGGAATGGAAATCCAAGGACACTTCCACTGCCTCAGAGCCCCAAGATATGTGAACAATTCGGGGTAGCAGGCCAGAGGTGGTTGACATCATCGCCTGAGGCTGTGACTGGACAATTAAGGCCCAAAATGCTAATGAGACAGAACTTATAAAATGCAATAATATAAATATTTAAAAAAAAAGTCACCCCCTCGTGACTCAGGGTCCGTTTTTGGGTGTGGCCTCACCAGGGGGCTTTCTTTGCCCTGGATATACCGAAAGGCCTTTCAATAAATGTGGTTTTTTATTGTTTTCATTCTCCTGAGCTGCTCTCCTCAGGTGAGCCTGGTCAAGGTGCCACGGGGGGCACAAGACCCCTCTGCCGTGTTCCTTCTTCCTGGGAACCGAGGCTGAGAACAAAATCTTCACGTTTTCAAAAATAAGCACGGCTAGTGCCAAGGGTGGAAAATTCCAGAAAAAGTGGCTTGACCCAGAGGGAATTTCTTCACAACTTGTCCCCTGAATTGGTGATTTTGATAAATTCGGCTGATTTCCTAAAATCTAGATAACGGTATTCACCCCTGTGGGGATTGGGCTGTTGTGCCTGTTCTTCCAAAAGTGCCCCTGGAGCTCTGAGAAAGAGTTTCATTTCTGGGCTGAAAAAGGCAACAAGTGCTCGTGCCTCAAAAGAGCAGATTTGTTGGGGTGATTTGTCCATGCAGAGCAAATCCATTCCTCCTCAATCCCATTCCCCTCTATCCCATTCCCCTCTATCCCATTCCCCTCTATCCCATTCCTTCTCTATCCCATTCCTTCTCTATCCCATTCCCCCTCTATCCCATTCCTCCTCCATCCCATTTCCCCTCTCTCCCATTCCTCCATCATTGGCCACAAAATTTTCCCACTGTGAGGAGGTTTCAAAGGGAGGGACGGCCTAGGAAATCGGGGAAATTCCCCCTTAGAGGAAATGCCCTCACCAGAAAACAGTCGCAAATGGGATTTCCAAGGAATTCTTCATGCCCTGGTCCCACCCAGGGCCCAGGTCAGACAGATCCCTCAGTGCACCTCGCTCAGTCCTGGAAATCCTGAATATCCTGAATAGCCTGAGTATCCCGAATACCCTGACTATCCTGAACATCCCAAATGTCCTGAATATCCCGAGTACCCCGAGTATCCCAAATATCCTGAATATCCCAAATATCCCGAATATCCCAAATAGCCCAAATAGCTCGAATATCCCGAATATCCCAAATATCCCGAGTAGCCTGAATAGCCTGAATATCCCAAATATCCTGAATATCCCGAATATCCCAAATATCCTAATATCCTGAATATCCTGAATATCCTGAATATCCTGAATATCCTAAATATCCCAAATATCCTAATATCCCGAATATCGCAAATATCCCAAATATCCCAAATACCCTGAATATCCTGAATATCCTGAATACCCCGAATATCCTGAATATCCCGGATATCCCAAATATCCCGAATATCCTGAATATCTTGAATATCCTGAATATCCCGAATATCCTGAATATCCCGAACATCCCGACTATCCTGAATATTCCAAATAGCCCAAATATCCTGAATATCCTGAATATCCTAAATATCCTAATATCCTGAATATCCCGAATATCCCAAATATCCTGAATACCCCAAATATTCTGAATATCCTGTATATCCCGAATATCCTGAATATCCCAAATATCCTAATATCCCGAATATCCTGAATATCCCAAATATCCCAAATACTCCCACAGATCAGGGAGGGAAGAACCCCAGGGCCGGGAAATTTCCCCAGCTCATCCCTGCAGGAGCAGCTGCCTGCCGGGACGGGGCTGGAGCGAATTATCCCCGCGCTGGGTCAGATCCCACAATTTGTCAGACAAGGAGAGGAAAGGAAGGTCAAGGAGAGCCTCCTGTGGGAGGGGAAAAAAAAAACCCGTTGTGCTCCCACTCAGCCTAATCAGGACTCGATGTGGGAGAAAGATGGATGGGATGGATGGGAAAATAAATGGAAACAGTGCTGGGAAAGCCTGGGTGGGATGGAGGGGCTGCGGCACCTGTTGGTCCTTGGGGGTTAGGGGTTTGGGTGGGAACGGATCCTTTCTGGCCTCAGCGCACCCCAAATATTCCGTGGGGCCAGCCGAGGGGACAGCACACCCCAAATATTCTATAGGGTCAGCTAAAGGCACAGCACACCCCAAATATTCCATGGGGTCAGCCAAGGGGACAGCGCATCCCAAACATTCCATGGGGTCAGCCGAGGGCGCAGCACACCCCAA
>VZRL01002077.1:30789-41702 GCA_013397895.1 Origma solitaria
AGCACACCCCGAACATTCCATAGGGTCAGCCGAGGGCAGAGCACACCCCAAACATTCCATAGGGTCAGCCGAGGGCACAGCACACCCCGAACATTCTATAGGGTCAGCCGAGGGACATTCCCAGGCTGGACAAAGAGGATTTTGCTGGGTTGGGACCTCCCCCGAACCAGAGGACCATTTTCCATCCTACCCCAAATCTGGGAACTGAAGGGTTTTGGGGAGGAACCCAGGGATGTTCCCTGCTCCATCCTTCCGGCTGGGAAGGGTTGGGATTCACCAGTGGGATCCCATAAATCCACACGACACTTTAGGGTGATGTTTCCTGTGCCGGGTGGGACGCCAGGGATGTCGGAGCATCCCTGAGGCCACGGAGAGAATTCTTACAGAACAGGAAAAAAAACCCGGGAGAGCACTTAGATTTTTGGGCCTGTGGGGTTTTTTTCCTGCTGTCCCTACCCCGGTGATGCGGTGGAGATAAATTTAAATGTGAAATATTCAACATTAAACCAGGTCAGTGGTGCAGAACAAATGGCTCCTCACAAATGAGATTATCCAACAAATTCATCTGGAATTTCTCACGGCATCTCCCCGTTCCCGCAGGTGGCAGCTATTTATAGGGTTTCAATGAACAGGTGAGTGGGGTTTTTTGGGAAAACCACTCAGATTTTGTGGAACAAACCCTCATTGGTAGGGAAATATTTCATCGGGACACTGATACCCCCACTCCTGTGATTCCCCCATAAAGAATTCCTCAAGCCAAGGACATCCCTCCCTTCAAAACCTCCTCACAGTGGGAACGTTCCATGGCCAGGGATGGATTTCCTACTCCGGACTGGGAGGAATGGGATGGAGGAATGGGATAGAGGGGAATGGGATGGAGGGGAATGGGATAGAGGGGAATGGGATGGAGGGGAATGGGATAGAGAGGGAATGGGATAGAGGGGAATGGGATGGAGGGGAATGGGATAGAGAGGGAATGGGATAGAGGGGAATGGGATGGAGGGGAATGGGATAGAGAGGGAATGGGATAGAGGGGAATGGGATGGAGGGGAATGGGATAGAGAGGGAATGGGATAGAGGGGAATGGGATGGAGGGGAATGGGATAGAGAGGGAATGGGATAGAGGGGAATGGGATGGAGGGGAATGGGATAGAGAGGGAATGGGATAGAGGGGAATGGGATGGAGGGGAATGGGATAGAGAGGGAATGGGATAGAGGGGTGGGATAGAGGGGAATGGGATCGAGGAGGAATGGGATAGAGGGGAATGGGATCGAGGGAATGGGATGGAGGAGGAATGGGATTGAGGGGCGAGAGGGGGAATGGGATAGAGGGGATGGGACAGCGGGAATGGGATAATAGGAATGGGATAAAGGGAGAATGGGATAGAGGGGAAATGGGGTGGAGGAATAGTGGGATAGAGCAGGAATGGGATAGAGCGGAATGGGATAGAGGGGGAATGGGAAATATGGGAAATGGGATGGAAGGTGGAATGGGATGGAGGGGAAATGGGATAGAGGGTGAATGGGATAGAAGGGAAATGGGATAGAGAGGAATGAGAGAGAAGGGAAATGAGATGGAGGTAGAATGGGATAGAGGAGTGGGATAGAGGGGAATGGGATAGAGGACAAACGGGACAGGGGTGTCCACTCCCACGTGAGCTCCAGGCCCAGCCCTGCCCAGTGCTGCAGCTTCACCCCTCAGCACAGGAGTTGATAACAATGACAGATGAAATAACATTCCGGGAATAACCCGGCCTTTGGACACTGATTGCAAATGTTGGCTTTTCCGGCTCAACGTTTTACAAATTCTGTTTCCCAGGGATGGTTTCAGCTGCAGGAGGAGATGCTGCTAAAATCATATACCAGAATTAACCCAACCCTGCGTTTTGCTTCCCTCTTTATCTCCTCCTAACCTAGGCTCTGAGCACGGCTGGGACTCCAGGAAGGTGACAAACATCGGGATGGGCTTGGTGCTGGGAGAATATTTTATATTTTATACTATTTTATAGTTTATGTTTTGTGTATTTTATACTTTATATTTTATATTTTATATATTTTAGATTTTAGATTTTATTTTTATGTTTTGTGTTTTCTATTTTCTATTTTTATTTTCTATTTTATATTTTATATTTTGTAATTTTTAATATTTTATGTTTTATAAATATTTTCCTGCAATATTTTATCAATATTTCATCAATATTTTCCTCCTTGCAGCCAAACCTCGATGGTTTAAGAGTGGCACTGAACCATTTTGGGGCAGGGGTTGATTTTCCCACCGCTGGGAGATTTTGGGAGCAGATTTCCTGCTGGGATCTGGCTCAGCCAGGCCAGCCGGGCTTTAGCAGCAGAGACTTCCTCTGCCAAGAAAAGCTTTTGGGAAAAGCTCAAAGCTTCAAACACCACCCTGGCAGAGCAGGGCTGCTGCCGATTCGTGTAAAAAATCCCCAGAAATTGTGTGGAATTGGTGTCCGAGTGCAGCCTGGGCCACCAGAGCCTTTACCGGGTTTTACTGGGCTGGGACCAGAGGTTCAGGGTTGGGAGCACCAACAAAGATTTTGGTCTGTGCCCTGCTTGGATTGGGAATTTCAGGATAAAAGTTCTGCTGCTGAAAGCTCCAAGATGCCTTGTTTGGTTTTGGGATGGCGGGACAGACACTGGGGCTGCCATAAATCGGTGCCAGTCAGTCCCCCTTTAGCCATTTCTCCCTCTATCCCATTCCCCTCTATCCCATTCCTTCTCTATCCCATTCCCCTCTATCCCATTCCCCTCTATCCCATTCCCCTCTATCCCATTCCTTCTCTATCCCATTCCTTCTCTATCCCATTCCCCCTCTATCCCATTCCTTCTCTATCTTGTTCCTCCTCAATCCCATTCCCCATTTATCCTATTCCCCTTCCATCCCATTCCCCTCTATCTTCTTTCCCCCCTCTCCCGTTCCCCATCTATCCCATTCCGCCTCCATCCCGTTCCTTCTCTATCCCATTCCCCTCTCTCCCATTCCCCCTCTATTCCACTCCTCCTCTATTCCATTCTTTCCCTACCCCATTTCCCCCTCTATCCCATTCCCTCTATCCCATTCCCGCTCTATCCCATTTCCCCTCAATCCCATTCCCCTCTATCCCATTCCATCAGCTCCAAGTTTTGCATCCCGGCACAAAATTCCGTGATTTTATCCACGTGGTCTCTGGGAGCTGAACCCTGGGGGCACTGCGGGGAAATTCCGGATCGCAGCTCCTTCCCACAGAAAAGGGAATTTCTCGGTGAAAAATCCTGAGCGAAACAGAACAGAATTTCTTTGGTGGGGTGCCACAGCCCCGTGTGGAAAAGCATCCCAAAAAATCCCCATTTGTGGGAGCAGCCTCAGAATGCTCCCAGATTCCAGAATTGCTCCCAGAATTGCTTTTTATGGAGCGGCAGAAGCGTTTTCTGGAATCGCCGGGGGATCCATCAGGAGAAGGATCGATAAAGCGTCGGCTCGCGACTCCTGCCGCCGGCTTTCATTTCGGGATGGAAATGGGAATTTCTCGGAGCGGGGAATTTCCTGGGGATTGGTATTGCAAAATCAGCATCACAATGGGATCCAACCTCATTGTGCATTCCCGGGAATCCCACGGCGCCCATCCCATAGGATGGATCCCAAACCTGCCATGCCCACCTGAGCCACCCCTAAAATTCCCTCTGGGTTGTTTTTGGGAGCAATTTTGGCTGATTTTTTGATGGGAAACCTCCAAGCCTCCTGCACATGACTCATCCCAGCCCCAGGAAAAAACAGAGAACCTCTGTGCCAAGGAATATTTGTGGAAAATAATCCCAGTGGAGGAATTCCCGAGTGATTTAAGGTCAAAGCGGTTAATTTGGAGAGTTATTTTTCTTTCTGCTGGTGAAATAATGGAAATAAGCACTGAGGGTTGGTGGTGACCTGCCCTAAACACAGAACAGCTTTAGGAAAACCAGTCCACAACTGGGAATGTCCGGGACAAGGACTAATTCCAAATCCTCAGCCCCGTGGCTGCTGGGCCTGGTGGCTTTTGTGTCATCAGCACTGCCTGGAGAGGTCATTCCCACACCTACGGAAGAACCTCCTGGAAAAAAGGATTTTCCCACTGGAAACCACAGCACAAACGAATTCCCCAATTTTTTATGGGAAAGGAGTTGTTCTGGGAAAAAGTCCCCGTGCCAGGAATGCCAGGGAGAGGAGCTTCAAAGCTGTCACAGGATCCCATTCTGGGTTTTTTTTACCACATCAAAACTCTGACGTCACCCGCGAGATAATTACAAAAACGGGCGGAAAATCCCGGAAAACATCCGAGATCAGAATCAAAGCTCCCGCTAAATTAACTGAGCAAATTCCTGTTAATTCCCGAATCCATGAATGCTTTCTGGGGGGTGCAAAGGGGAGCTCACGGATGGGTGAGAATTCCTCTGGTTTGGGGCCCAGACTCAGGACATTGCCTCGCACGAGGACAAATCCCGGGAATTTCCACTCCCGTCCCGATTCCCCCGGAAATCCACGGCTGGCTCATCCCTGGCTCTGCTCAGTTTGGGATTAACCTGTTAACAGCTCCTCCCTTGGGAATTCCGAGCTGGAATTCCACATCCCAAACTCCCAAACACCGCCGTGACCCGGCCAAAACTCCTGGGATTTTCTGAGAAACCGGAGCTGGGGGTGGCTCACCCCAAAGGCCGGCTGCTCGCTCAGCTCGTGGAGTTTATGAGCTGTCAACGTGTCAGAATTCCTGTTATCCCGACAGCTGCAGGCTCCGGGGCCTGCCAGGGAGGGCTGAGATTCCCAAAGGGAGGAGGGCACAGAACGGGAGCCCCCGGGGATGGGGGGAAGGAGCAGAGCTCAGGGGGCTCAGCTTCCGCTGGGAGAAGGAGAGAGGAGAGATGGAAAAACGCACCTGGACTAGGCCAGGGAGGGTCCGGGTGAGATTCCAGCATGGGAATGGGATGAGGGAATATGGGAATGGGAACGGGAATGGGAATGGGAATAGGAATGGAAATAGGAACGAAAAGATGATGCAGGAATAGGAATGGGAGTGGGAATAGGACTGGAAATAGGAACGGGAATAGGATGCAGGAATAGGAATGGGAATAGGAATAGGAATGGGAATGGGAATGGGAATGGGAATGGGAATGGGAATGGGAATAAGAATAGGAAGAGGAATAGGAATAGGAATAGGAATAGGAATAGGAATAGGAATAGGAATAGGAATAGGAATAGGAATAGGAATAGGAATAGGAATAGGAATAGGAATAGGAATAGGAATAGGAATGGGGTGCAGGAAGAACAACCCCCAAGCTGTGATCCAGAGGATGAGCAGAACTAGGAGCAGATGTGGGGCAGCTCCCTCCTGTCCCTTTCTGGGGTCACAGACCCCTCCTCGCCTCTGCCCCCCCTCACTCTGGAGCTCTGGGACAAGGAGCACTGGCAGATGTTGGAGAGGCCCTTCAGGGAGTCAGGGAATGGATCCCAGACTGGTTTGGGTGGGAAAGACCTTAAATCGCACTCAGTGCCACCCCTGCCATGGCAGGGACACCTTCCACTGTCCCAGGGTGCTCCAAGCCCTGTCCAGCCTGTCCTTGAGCACTCCCAGGGATCCAGGGGCAGCCACAGCTTTTCTGCACACCCTGTGCCAGGGCCTGCCCACCCTCACAGGGAGGAGTTTCTCCCAGAATCCCATCTAAACTCTCCCTCTTTTCGTTTAAATTCATTCCCCCTTGTCCTGTCCCTCCCTGCCTTGCAAACACCCCCAGGACCCCTGAGCTGAGCTGGCCCTGCTGCTTTAGGGCTGTTTTTAACCCCAAACTCCTCTCCTGCCTTAAAAATCCCCTCAAGACACAAGAGGGACCCTGAGCTGGGGAAGATTCCCTGCTCGATGTGTCCATGAGGATTTTCGTGGTGTGTGGCTATTTTTTTTTCCGCCAGAACTTGACCGAGCGATGTTCACAGATCCCGAGGGCCGGCGGAGGATCTGCCCTGATATCCAGAAAATCCCACAAGGGCTGGCAGCCTCCCAAGCGGTGGGAAGAGGCCGCGGGTGCCAGGCTGCTGCAATGAGAAAGGCAGCAGGAATGTGCCTGGGAGAGCAGCTGCTGCACAGCCTGGGAGCAGGGAGGGACGGGGAGATCCCAGCCGGGGGTGAGGGAAAGCTTCTTTTTCACTATTTATTAGTTTTTAGCTTATTATTTATTTAGTTATTATTTGTTCATTTTTTTGTTCGGCTTTCCCTGCCTCCCTCCTTTCTCCCTCCTTTCTCCCAGCCTTGCCACAGCACCTTGGAGAAGGACCTGGCTTTGGTTTGTGCTGCCCCCGGAATTTTGGGATTCTTCCCCACCGTCCTCATGAGACCCTCACCCCATCCCGAGGTGTTCCCTAAACTCCGCCCTCCCTCCAAACCGTTTTTCCAAGCTTATTTTCCGCAGGAATGCCCGTTTTTCATCCCTTTGCTCAACAACTCGCGTCCACCTACACGAGGAATTAGGGCAAAATCTGCGAAACAAAAATGGGGGAATTCGCAAATTCCGTTCCCTTAATGAGCCGCATTCCCAAGCTCCAAATATCCCCGACCCTACAGAGCCGCCAAATTCACACTTTTGAACTCCCTGGGCCAAGACCAAAGCCGGAACCAGACTAAGTTTTGCCGGATTTCCCTTTCCAGTCTCCAGAGCCACGGTGGGTCTGGGAAAATCTGGGATTTCTCAGGAGGAAGATGGAGGGAGGTGACAGCACCTGCCACAGTGCTGGGAATTGTGGACAATTTTTTTGGAAAAGTCCTTAACCAAGAGCAGGGGATGCCCCCATTCCCAGACATCTGAGGGGAAAACGCCAAAACTCCTCGGCAGTTCTGTCTCCTGAGGGAACACAGCCTTATCCCGAAACCCAGAGGCAAACCCAGCCTGGTTTCCTTTGGAAAAACTCATTCAGGGGGCAGGAGAGAGTTGGAGAGCCCTTTCTCCGCTCTCCCAGACCCCAGAATTCCCACAGCTCCTCCCGAGAGCCCCACAGATTGCGGGGGTCTCCATTTCCCTGCTGTATCCCATCAGTGGATATCCAAATTCCTGGCTCCGAGCCCTCCCTTCCCTCTCCTCCCCTCTGCTGCCCCTTTTCATGCTCTCCAGAGATCTGTGAGGAAAAAAATTCCCCAAAACTTGTCTGAAAATCCCCTCCACGGAACTTGCAAGCTTTGCAGAATCTGATCCGCTCCCCTGGGCCAGGCTGGGAAATGTGGGATCGCTCCAGCCGGGAATAAACACACGCCGCGTCCTCACGGGAAAACAGAGGGATTGTCTCCAAGAGAAATTGTCTCACCGAGGGAAACTTTGGCTCTGGATCCCACCCTGGATGCAAACCCTGCAGCTGGCACCTCTGCAGGCGCCAAATCCAAAGGGCCTCTTGCAATCCGTGGGAATGCGGACGAGTTGGACAGGACCCATGGAGGCCGAGATGTGGAGCTGGGTTTGAGCTCGGCTCCCACCTTGGAGCAGCCTCGCTCCCAGCTCCTCTCCAAGGGGAAGTGATGCCCGAAGAGTTTTGCTTTTTCTGTATTTCTCCTGAATCCATAGCTCTGGGAATACCATCCCGGAGTTCTGGAGCTCCTGATGGTTTTCCTACCCTTTCTCCCAGATTTCAGAACCATAATTCACCTTCTAACACATCCCTGAATGGCTCTTTAGCCTTACTCCCAAGAAGAAGAGCATTTTGTTTTCCAGCTGCAATCCGAGAAGACAGAACAAAAAAACGGGGCCGAGACACCCTTGGGGCTGACCAGGGGTGAGCTCCTGGAACAACTCAACCTCCTGTGGGATGCACCTGTTAGATATCCCAATTAATCAGCTATCCCAATTAATCAGCTATCCCAATTAATCAACATTATCAAATGTAGAAATCCCATGTCTGGGTGTGCCCATGACCACGAGGATACCTGGAAACTTCCAGATCAAAGTCTGCTTCTCATTGGATTATTTGAATGCTTTTGCAAAGGTTTTTCTCTATTGAGAAGAGGCAAGAGTTCTGGGCAGGGTTCCAGGGTTGGGTCAGGGTGTGCCGGGTTAAGATGAGGTGTGCAGGGTTAGGCTGGGGTGTGCACGTTAGGTTGGGATGCGCAGGGTTAGGCCAGAGTAAGGTTGGGGTGCGCAGGGTTAGGCCATTGTTAGGCTGGGGTGCGCAGGGTTAGGCTGGGATGGCCAGGGTTAAGCCAGGGTTAGGCCAGGATGTGTGGGGATAGGCTGGAGTTAGGCCGGGATGTGCGGGGTTAGGCTGGGATGTGTGGGGTTAGGCTGGGATGTGTGGGGTTAGGCTGGGATGCATGAAGTTAGGCCGAGGTGCACAGGATTAAGCTGAGATGTGCAGCGTCAGGCCAGGGTGTGCAGGATTAGGCTGGGGTTGGGCTGGGATGTGTGGGGTTCAGCCAGGGTTGGCTGGGATGGCCGGGGTTAGGCCTGGGTTAGGCCGGGGTGCATGGGGTTGGGCTTGGGTGCGCAGGATTAGGCTGAGGTTGGGCTGGGATGTGTGGGGTTCAGCCAGGGTTAGGCCGGGGTGGCTGGGGTTAGGCTGCGGTGTGCAGGATTAGGCTGTGGTTAGGCTGGGCTGTGCGGGGTTAGGCTGGGGTTAGGCTGAGGTGTGCAGGATTAGGCTGTGGTGGCAGTGGTTAGGCCATGGTGTGCAGGATTAGGCCGTGGTTAGGCCGGGCTGTGCAGGGTTAGTCTTGGGTTAGGCCAGGGTGGCTGGGGATTAGGCTGCGGTGTGCAGGATTAGGGAGGGATGGCTGGGGTCAGGCTGGGGTGTGCAGGATTAGGCCGGGATGGCTGGGGTTAGGCTGGGGTGTGCAGGATCAGGTTGTGCTTAGGCCAGGCTGTGTGGGGCTAGGCTGGGGTCAGGCTGGGGTGTGCAGGATTAGGCTGTCATTAGGCCTGGCTGTGTGGGGCTAGGCTGGGGTTAGGCTGGGCTGTGTAGGGTTAGGTCACAGTGTGCAGGATTAGGCCATCATTAGGGCCGGCTTTGTGGGGCTAGGCCGGGGTTAGGCTGCGGTGTGCAGGATTAGGACATAGTTAGGCCGGACTGTGCAGGGTTAAGATGGGGTCAGGCTGAGCTGTGCAGGGTTAGGCCATGTTTAGGCCAGGCTGTGTGGGGCTAGACCAGGGTTAGGCTGAGCTGTGCAGGATTAGGCTGGCATTAGGCCTGGCTGTGTGGGGTTAGGCTGGGGTGTGCAGGATTAAGCCATGCTTAGGCCGGGCTGTACAGCGTTAGGCCATGGTTAGGCCAGGCTCTGTGGGGTTAGATTGGGCTTAGGCTGAGCTGTGCAGGATCAGGCCGTGCTTAGGCCTGGCTGCGTGGCGCTAGGCTGGGGTTAGGCCGGGCTGTGCAGGATTAGGCCGTGCTTAGGCTTGACTGTGTGGGGCTAGGCCAGTTTTAGGCTGAGCTGCTCAGGATCAGGCCATGTTTAGGCCGGGCCTTACCTGGACGCGAGCCTCGGTGAGCTTGGTGCGCTGGGCCAGCTCCTCGCGGGTGTAGATGTCGGGGTAGTGCGTCCTCTCGAAGGCTTTCTCCAGCTCCTCCAGCTGCTCGGCCGTGAACGTGGTGCGGCTGCGGCGCTGCTTCCGCTTCAGCGGCAGGTCCGGCTCCGACTCCACGTCCGAGCCCTCGTCCAGGCGGTTCCCTGGGGAGGGAAATGCCGTGTCAGGGTGGGGTTCGGTCCCACGGGGAAAAGAATTGGAAGGGTTAAAGAGCAAGGTGAAGCCGGCTCAGTGTGCTGAATGGAATTATGAATATTCTTGGAATTGGGAATATTCTGGGCTGGGTTGGAAAGGCTCAAAATTCCTCCGGTGCCACCCCTGCCATGGCAGGGACACTTCCACTGTCCCAGGGTGCTCCGAGCCCTGTCCAGCCCGGCCTGGGACACTGCCAGCGATGGAGAATCCACAGTTTCTCCGGACAAGGATGGTGGGGTGCTCTGCTCGTGGGCAAAACACACAAAAACGGTGGCACTTTTACAGCATTTCCTACTATTTTTTCCCACATTGCAAAGAAAACCCTGGAAAATCAAAATTCTTACAGGAAAAGGGGAACTCGCAGTCCTGGATTCCAATTGTTACAGAGAAACAACTTCCAGCCCTTGACTTATTTTAAGGAATTTCCTTTTATTTTTTTTAGTGGAAATTCCTGTTTCGGAGCTGCCCTGAAAAAGGCAGGAACCGAAATGCTGTCGACAAACATTTTTATTTGTTCTACCCAAAGTTTTATCAAGCTTTGGAGTTTGAGATTTCAGTTTTCAAAACTAAAGAAGGAAAAAAGAAAGGAACAGCTGGGAATTTTTGCAGATGGGAAATACCTTTCCCCGCTCAGCTTCGGCCGGAGGTTGAGCTGAGCTGCTCAGCTCTTCAATTCCCAAATTTCCTACAGAATTCAGACACCACCAAGTCCTTCCCCGATGTTAAATCAGTCCCTAATTCCTCCACCTTCACTTTCCCCGGATTTTGTCCTCTCCCTTCTCCCGGCCTCGATCCCAGCGCCAGGTGTTCCCTCCCGAGGCTCTCGCGACCCCAGAGGAGCACAGCTGGAATGAATAAACCCTGGTTTGCTCCGTGGTTTTGGCTGGGGATCAAGCCGAGGGCCCCACATGGATTTTGGAGGAGCTGGGACTCCAATGTCAGATCTCCCGGGTTCCAGAGATATTCCACGGGTGTGTTATGGGTTCCCTGTGGATTTTGGAGGGTCTCAGCCAGACCCAGATTCGTGTCTGCCCCAAAATGTGTCCCCAGTGCAGGGCAGCAGAAAAGGGACACACGAAACCCTCGAGGGGAGAACAGCTTTTCCCTCTTTCCTGCCACTTTTCCCTCTTTCCCTGTCCCTTTTCCCTCTTTCCCTGCCTCTTTTCCCTCTTTCCCTGCCCTCTTCCCTCTTTCCCCCCCAT
>VZRL01002077.1:56622-69588 GCA_013397895.1 Origma solitaria
GGGAATGGTTGGGAATGATGGAATGGCTGAGAATGATGAAATGACCAGGAATGGCTGGGAATGATGGAATGGCTGGGAATGGCTGGGAATTCTGAAAGGTTTAGATGGGATATTTGGGATAAATTCGGGATAAATTCTTCTCAGAGAGGCCCTGGGATGGAATTCCCAGAGAAGCTGTGCCTGCCCTGGGACCCCTGGCAGTGCCAAGGCTTGGAGCACCCTGGCAATGCGGAATTCGTCCCCGCGGTGGAACGCGATGAACTCTAAGGTCCCTTCCCACCCAACCCATTCCGCGATCCCAGGAACAGCGCCGTGAGGTGATAACGGGGCCGGATCCTGCAGAAAGAGACAGATTTGGGCAGGGGAGGATGGATTTGAGCGGAACAGCTCCCGACATCCAAGAGAGGAATGAAAAGCCCTTTGTAGGTCACCCCTGCCCCCACCCGCGTCCGCTCCTGCCAGCGGGAATTTTCCTCCCTGAGTCCACTCTAAATCCCAGCTTTCTCCCTGGTGTCCAAACGCCACCGGGGAGGGAAATCCGCGGCTAAATCCTAAAAATCTCCTTCTTTTTTTCCCCCTCCGTTCCTATTCCTTTGGATCCCGACAAAGCTCCGTGAGCGTGAGACTTTCGCTCCGATGTCACCGGGGGTGAGCGTCCCCGGTGCCAGCTGGGAACGGTCCCTGAGCTGCAGGAAAAGCTGGGCTCGGTGCAGGGATGAGCCTGGCAGGGAGGAAAATGGGGCTGGGATGGAAATTCGGGATGAGCTGCTCAGCTCCCAGCAAGGCCTGGGAAGGGCTTTTGGTGCCCTGAAATAGCTTTGCCCCAACATTGCTCCAAAGTTGGCTCAAAATTGCCTCAAAATTGCCCGGAAATTGCCCCAAAATTGGCCTGAAATTGCCCCAAAATTACGCCGAAGTTGCCCTGAAATTACCCCAAAATAGCTTTGCCCCAACATTGCCCCAAACTTGGCCCAAAAGTGCCCTGAAGTTGCCCTGAAATTGCCCCAAAATTACCCTGAAGTTACCCCAACATTGTCATGAAATTGGCTTACAATTGGCCCAAAATTGCCCCAAAATTGCCCCAAAGTTGCCCTGACATTGCCCCAAAATTTTCCCAACATCTGCCCAAAATTGGCCAGAAATGGCCCCAAAATTGCCCTGGAATTGGTGTCCTGGGGGTGTGACACAGCCGGGGAGCAGTCCCCAGCCCTCATTTATGGGGCCAATTCCCAAATCCTTGGGAAGAAACACTCAGTGGGGTTAGAACAGCCCCAAAACCCGAAAACTGGAAAAAAAAAGTGGAAAAGTTTGGGAAAACTCCCTGAACCTCGTGGTTCTTTCTCCCAGTTTAAACAGTACAGGCCGCTTCAAACCTGAACAAATCCCCAAAAAAACCCCAAATCCAAAGCCTAGCAGTGGGGGAAAAGCGGAAAAATATGGGAAAACTCCCTGAACCTACAGGCTGCTTTAAACACAAACAAAACCCAAAAAATCCCAGATCCGACCCCTCTGAGTGGAAAAGTTTGGGAAAACTCCCTGAACCTTGTGGTTCTTCCTCCCAGTTTAACCAGTACAGGCCGCTTTAAACCCAAAAAAACCCCAAAAAAACCCCTGAATCCAATCCCTTGGGGTGGGGGAAAAATGGAAAAGTTTGGAAAAACTCCCTGAACCCATAGGCCGCTTTAAACCCAAACAAAACCCAAAACATCCCCAGATCCAGACCCATGGGGTGGAAAAACTCAGGAAAACTCCCTGAACCTACAGGCCACTTTACACCCAAAAAAACCCCCAAAATCCCCCAAATCCAAACCTCCGAGGTGGAAGAAAAGCGGAAAAGTTTGGGAAAACTCCCTGAACCTACAGCCCACTTCAAACCCATACAAAACAAAAAAAAAACCCTAAATCAGGGTGAAAAATGTTGGGAAAATTCCCTGAAGGCACCACCGCACTTAGGGTCAACTCCGATCTTCCCGAAGAAATTCACGTTCCTGCCTTTTCATTCCCGCGGAATTCTCGTTCCTGCCTTTTCATTCCCGTGGAATTCCTGCAGAATTCCCGCTCTCCCCTTTTCATTCCCATGGAATTCCCGTTCCTGCCTTTTCATTCCCACAGAATTCCCGCTCTCCCCTTTTCATTCCCATGGAATTCCCGTTCCTGCCTTTTCATTCCCACAGAATTCCTGCTCTCCCCTTTTCATTCCCACAGAATTCCCGCTCTCCCCTTTTCATTCCCGTGGAATTTCCGCGGAATTCCCGCTCTCCCCTTTTCATTCCCGCAGAATTCCCGTTCCTGCCTTTCCATTCCTGCAGAATTCCCGCTCTCCCCTTTTCATTCCCACAGAATTTCTGCTCTCCCCTTTTCATTCCCACGGATTTCCCGCTCTCCCCCTTTCATTCCCACGGAATTCCCACTCTCCCCTTTTCATTCCCGCAGAATTCCCGTTCCTGCCTTTTCATTCCCGCGGAATTCCCGTTTCTGCCTTTTCATTCCCGTGGAATTCCTGCAGAATTCCCGCTCTCCCCTTTTCATTCCCGCGGAATTCCCACGGAATTCCCGTTCCTGCCTTTTCATTCCCACAGAATTCCCGCTCTCCCCTTTTCATTCCCGCGGAATTCCCGCTCTCCCCTTTTCATTCCCGTGGAATTCCTGCGGAATTCCTTCTCTCCCCGCGCTTCCGAGGGCACCGATCCATCCCCGGCCCCTTCCCCCGCCCCATCGCGGCCTCCTCCAGCCGTTCCCAGGGAAAAAGGCGTCAGCGCCCAGGAAGGTGGTGGAAAAAATGTGGACAAATTTCTGATTTGCAACACTCTGGGCACGGCCTGATTGCCATTGTTGGAGTGCAAATGTAGAAATAAAGCAAAACGAAGATTCCGGGGTGAGGCCGATGAAAAGCAGAAAACGAGGAATTTTATGGCCATAAGTGGCGTGGGCTAATGGGGATTTTTGAGGCACTGGACCATGGTGGTTCCTTAGCTCCGCGATCGCTGGGGAAGGCGCTCGTTGTTTAATTGCTGACGCAGCCCCGCACGGCCAGGGACGCTCGGGTGCTGGGATGACCCCAAAAAACCCTGACCGGCCCAAAAAATCCCCGACCAGCCCAAAAAATCCCTGACCAGCCCAAAAAACCCCGACCAGCCCAGTTTGCCCAGCCCCCAGGGCTGGAATTGGGGGGCACTGGGAACGTCCCCAAAAAAACCCCAACCAGCCAAAAAAAACCCTGATCATCCCGGTTTGCCCAGTCTCCAGGGCTGGAATCACAGGGTTTTCCTGGGGAACACCGGGAATGTCCCCAAAAAAAACCCAACCAGCCCAAAAACCCCTGATCATCCCGGTTTGCCCAGTCCCTCTGGAATTGAAGGATTTTCCTGGGGGGCATTGGGAATGTCCCCAAAAAACCCCGACCAGCCCAGTTTGCCCAATCTTCAGGGCTGGAATTACAGGGTTTTCAAAGGGGACAATGGGATCGCCCCCAAAAAACCCCGATCAGCCGAGTTTGCCCAGTCCCTGGGCCTGGCATTGGGGGACACTGGGAATGTCCCCAAAAAAACCCTGACCAGCCCAAAAAACACTGATCATTCTCAATTGCTCGGTCTCCAGGACTGGAATTACAGGGTTTTCCCGAGGACACTGGGAATGTCCCAAAAAACCCCAATCAGCCCAAAAAACCCCGACCAGCCCAGTTTGCCCAATCTCCAGGGATGGAATCACTGGGTTTTCCTGGGGGACAATGGGAACGTCCCCAAAAAACCCTGATCAGCCTGATTTTCCCAGTCTCCAGTGTTGGAATTGGAGGGCACTGGGAGCATCCCCAAAAAACCCCGACCAGCCCAGTTTGCCCAATCTCCAGGGATGGAATCACTGGGTTTTCCTGGGGGACAATGGGAACGTCCCCAAAAAACCCTGATCAGCCTGATTTTCCCAGTCTCCAGTGTTGGAATTGGAGGGCACTGGGAGCATCCCCAAAAAACCCCGACCAGCCCAAAAAACCCTGACCAGCCCTGTTTGCCCAGTCCCTGGGGCTGGAATCACTGGGTTTTCCCAGGGGACACTAGGAACAACCCCCAAAAAACCCCAACCAGCCCAGTTTGCCCAGTCCCTGGGCCTGGCATTGGGGGACACTGGGAATGTCCCCAAAAAACCCTGACCACCCCAGTTTCCCCAGTGCCTGGGGCTGGAATGGAAGGGTTTTCCTGGGAAAAGGCAAAGCTGGCCCCAAAAAACCCCAACCAGCACAGTTCGCCCAGTGCCTGGGGCTGGGATTGAAGGGTTTTCCTGGGGGGCACTGGGAAGGTCCCCAGAAAACTTGACCAGGAACTCCAAGCCGTCCTTCCCTGCAGATCCGGGAAATCCAACCTCTCCTTCCCTGCAGATCCGGGAAATCCTACCCCTCCTTCCCTGCAGATCCCGATATTTCAAGATGCCAAAATCCCGTCCTTTCCTCATGGGTCTAAGAAATCAAAACCCCACTTCCCTGCAGATTTCAGGAATCCAATTCCCACTTCCCCTACAGATCCAGAAAATCAAATCCCTCCTTCTCTGCAGATCCAGGAAATCCAATGCCTCCTTCCCTGCAGATTCCAATATTTCAGGATGCCAAAATCCCATCCTTTCCTCACAGGTCCAAGAAATCCAAATCCCACTTCCCCTATAGATCCGGGAAATCAAATTCCCACTTCCCCTACAAATCCGGGAAATCCAACCTCTCCTTCCCTGCAGATCCCGATATTTCAGGATGACAAAATCCCATCCTTTCCTCACAGGTCCAAGAAATCCAAATCCCACTTCCCCTATAGATCCGGGAAATCAAATTCCCACTTCCCCTACAAATCCGGGAAATCCAACCTCTCCTTCCCTGCAGATCCCGATATTTCAGGATGACAAAATTCCATCCTTTCCCTGCAGGTCCAGGAAATCCAATCCCCACTTCCCTGCAGATTCCAGTATTTCAGGATTCCAAAATCCCGTCCTTTCCCCATGGGTCCAAGACATCCAATCTCCACTTCCCTGCAGATCCAGGAACTCCAACCCCTCCTTTCCTGCAGATTTCAGGAATCCAATTCCCACTTCCCCTACAGATCCAGAAAATCAAATCCCTCCTTCCCTGCAGATCCAGGAACTCCAACCCCTCCTTTCCTGCAGATTTCAGGAATCCAATTCCCACTTCCCCTACAGATCCAGAAAATCAAATCCCTCCTTCCCTGCAGATCCAGGAACTCCAACCCCTCCTTTCCTGCAGATTTCAGGAATCCAATTCCCACTTCCCCTACAGATCCAGAAAATCAAATCCCTCCTTCCCTGCAGATCCAGGAACTCCAACCCCTCCTTTCCTGCAGATTTCAGGAATCCAATTCCCACTTCCCCTACAGATCCAGAAAATCAAATCCCTCCTTCCCTGCAGATCCAGGAACTCCAACCCCTCCTTTCCTGCAGATTTCAGGAATCCAATTCCCACTTCCCCTACAGATCCAGAAAATCAAATCCCTCCTTCCCTGCAGATCCAGGAACTCCAACCCCTCCTTTCCTGCAGATTTCAGGAATCCAATTCCCACTTCCCCTACAGATCCAGAAAATCAAATCCCTCCTTCCCTGCAGATCCAGGAACTCCAACCCCTCCTTTCCTGCAGATTTCAGGAATCCAATTCCCACTTCCCCTACAGATCCAGAAAATCAAATCCCTCCTTCCCTGCAGATCCAGGAACTCCAACCCCTCCTTTCCTGCAGATTTCAGGAATCCAATTCCCACTTCCCCTACAGATCCAGAAAATCAAATCCCTCCTTCCCTGCAGATCCAGGAACTCCAACCCCTCCTTTCCTGCAGATTTCAGGAATCCAATTCCCACTTCCCCTACAGATCCAGAAAATCAAATCCCTCCTTCCCTGCAGATCCAGGAACTCCAACCCCTCCTTTCCTGCAGATTTCAGGAATCCAATTCCCACTTCCCCTACAGATCCAGAAAATCAAATCCCTCCTTCCCTGCAGATCCAGGAACTCCAACCCCTCCTTTCCTGCAGATTTCAGGAATCCAATTCCCACTTCCCCTACAGATCCAGAAAATCAAATCCCTCCTTCCCTGCAGATCCAGGAACTCCAACCCCTCCTTTCCTGCAGATTTCAGGAATCCAATTCCCACTTCCCCTACAGATCCAGAAAATCAAATCCCTCCTTCCCTGCAGATCCAGGAACTCCAACCCCTCCTTTCCTGCAGATTTCAGGAATCCAATTCCCACTTCCCCTACAGATCCAGAAAATCAAATCCCTCCTTCCCTGCAGATCCAGGAACTCCAACCCCTCCTTTCCTGCAGATTTCAGGAATCCAATTCCCACTTCCCCTACAGATCCAGAAAATCAAATCCCTCCTTCCCTGCAGATCCAGGAACTCCAACCCCTCCTTTCCTGCAGATTTCAGGAATCCAATTCCCACTTCCCCTACAGATCCAGAAAATCAAATCCCTCCTTCCCTGCAGATCCAGGAACTCCAACCCCTCCTTTCCTGCAGATTTCAGGAATCCAATTCCCACTTCCCCTACAGATCCAGAAAATCAAATCCCTCCTTCCCTGCAGATCCAGGAACTCCAACCCCTCCTTTCCTGCAGATTTCAGGAATCCAATTCCCACTTCCCCTACAGATCCAGAAAATCAAATCCCTCCTTCCCTGCAGATCCAGGAACTCCAACCCCTCCTTTCCTGCAGATTTCAGGAATCCAATTCCCACTTCCCCTACAGATCCAGAAAATCAAATCCCTCCTTCCCTGCAGATCCAGGAACTCCAACCCCTCCTTTCCTGCAGATTTCAGGAATCCAATTCCCACTTCCCCTACAAATCCGGGAAATCCAACCTCTCCTTCCCTGCAGATCCCGATATTTCAGGATGACAAAATTCCATCCTTTCCCTGCAGGTCCAGGAAATCCAATCCCCACTTCCCTGCAGATTCCAGTATTTCAGGATTCCAAAATCCCGTCCTTTCCCCACGGGTCCAAGAAATACAATTCCCACTTCCCCTACAGATCCAGAAAATCAAATCCCTCCTTCCCTGCAGATCCAGGAAATCCAACCCCCACTTCCCTGCAGATCCCAATATTTCAGGATTCCAAAATCCCGTCCTTTCCCCACGGGTCCAAGAAATACAATTCCCACTTCCCCTACTGATCCAGGAAATCCAATTCCCACTTCCCCTATAGATCCAGGAAATCCAATTCCCACTTCCCCTACAAATCCAGGAACTCCAACCCCTCCTTCCCTGCAGACCCTGATATTCCAGCTCTGCGTTCCCGGTGTCCCTTCCCAGACCCATTTATCCATCCCCATCCCATCACAGCCATTCCTTGATCACCCACAGCCCGGAATTCCCTTGGATGCGGCTCCAACGTGGGAATGACCCCATGAATTAAATCCCTATAAAATTCCCAAAATATCCGCCTCCCCCTTCCCTTCGCCCAGCGCACCAGGAAAGTCAGGAATCCTAAACAGTCCCCGAGGTAAAATCCCGTAACCCGAGCCTGGAGTTTTTTTCCAGGAGTTTTGGGAATGACGCATTTCCAGTGGTGAAAATTGAGTCCGTAATTGGCTCAATAGAAAATCCCAAACGTTTGGGAATATCGAGCTGGGAGCGCTGGGCTGAGCGGCCCCTGAGAATCCCTGGATTTAATTAGATTTAATCAACACCTCCATCTCCACGGGGCCCTTCCAAATTTGGCCAGAAAAACCCGAATATTGGAATTACAGCCGGGTCAGTTCTACTCCGCGTGAGCCGATTGTTCCCCGCACTCCAACAAAATCCTGATCCCAAACCTCTCCGTGCAGGAATTCCCAGGGGAAAAATCCATTCCCAGTTTATTTAATAACCCCCAAGTGCAGAATTGCTCCTCCCGAGGTGCTTCCCTGATATTTTTTGGGAGAGGAAAATTCCCCTCCCTGCCAAAAAAAAAAAAAGGGAAAATAAAAAATTTCTTGCCAAGGGTCCTGCTCGGAGTGGAAATTTTCATTTCCTGGGAATGGGAACAGAAGGAATTATTGGGAAATTCCAATCTCCCAAAAACGCTGGAGAAGGAGTCAGGGCCCTCTTTCCAAAGTTTGGGAAAAGGGAAAAGCAAAAATAACCAACGACAACCAAAAAAAACCCCAAAATACATCAAGTCAGGCTCCTTTTTTTCCCCCTTTTCTTTTCAACCCTTCGGAATAATTTGCCTTCCAGAGGCCTGGATTTGCTCCAGGGTTCTGGAGCTGGGAGCCACGTGGGGGTTGGATTTTGGCTCCGGCGGCTCTGGAGGGATGAAATCACAACCAAATGGGCTCTGCTTCCGAAGGTTTTCCAGCGCCTCTGGAAGCGACTTCAGAGCAGAGCCGCCCTCGGGGCGGGAGCCAGGTGGCTGCACCCCAAAAATCCCACCTGGCTCCCATCCCATCCTGCCCGGAATCCCGGGAAAGGCAAAGCCGGGCCCCGAACGCGGAGCTCGGGGAGAGCCGAGGGGATTTGGGGACCGGGAATGTGGGGAAAGAGCAGGAAATTGCCTGGAATGAAATATAGGAAAAATTATGGAAATTCCCTGGTTTGGGGGGGGATCAGGTCCAGAAGAGGATCCAGGAAAAGGAACGGGGATTTGGGGACTGGGAATGCGGGGAAAGAGCGGGAAATTGCCTGGAATGAGATATAGGAAATATAGGAAATATAGGAAAAATCATGGCAGATTTGGGACATGGGGCCACTCGGAAGGTGAAATATGGGAACATCATGGCGGGTTTGGGATATGGGACCACTCAGATGAAATATAGGGAAAATCATGGGAATTCCCTGGTTTGGGGGGACTGGCCTGGAAGAGGACCAGGGAAAAGGATGGGAAGGGACGCTGGGGATGGGGAATTCAGGGAAAGAGCGGGAAATTCCCTGGAAAGAGATATAGGAAAAATCGTGGCGGATTTGGGATACGGGATCACTTAGATGAAATACAGGAAAAATCCCTGATTTGCGGGGATTGGTCTGGAAGAGGATCCAGGAAAAGGAATGGGGATTTGGGGACTGGGAATGAGGGGAAAGAGCGGTAAATTCCCTGGAATGAAATATAGGAAAAATCGTGGTGGGTTTGGGATGTGGGACCACTCAGATAAAGTGCAGGAAAAATCCCTGGTTTGGGGCATTTGGCCCAGAAGAGGAACCAGGAAAAGGATAGGACAGGGATTTGGGGACTGGGAATGCAGAGGAAAAGTGGGAAATTCCCTGAAATGAAATATAGGACAAATCATGGAAATTCCCTGGTTTGGGGGGATCAGGCCCAGAAGAAGAGTCAAAAAAAAGGAATGGGACAGGAATTTGGGGACTAGGAATGCAGGGAAAGAGCGGGAAATTCCCTGGAATGAAATATAGGAAAAATTGTGGCAGATTTTGGACATGGAACCACTGAGAAGATGAAATATGGGAAAATCATGGCAGATTTTGGACGTGGAACCACTCAGATTAAATATAGGAAAAATCATGGTGGGTTTGGGATATGGAACCACTCGGAAGATGAAATATAGGAAAAATCATGGAGATTCCCTGGTTTGGGGGGATTGGCTTGGAAGAGGATCCAGGAAAAGGAACAGGATTTGGGGACTGGGAACGTGGGGAAAGGGCAGGAAATTCTCTGGAATGAAATATAGGAAAATCATGGCGGGTTTGGGGCATGGGACCAGTCGGAAGGTGAAATATGGAAAAACCATGGTGAATTTGGGATACGGAACCACTCAGAAGATGAAATACAGGAAAATCATGGTGGATTTGGGATATACGTATGGCCAGATTTTAAGCCCTCAAAACCACGATTCAGTTCTGTATTTTTTAGGGATAATAGAAGGAATACAGGGAGCAGGGCTGGGTTTGGAGTCAGAGATTTAATTCGGGATTAAATCGCCTGGGAATGGAGTTAAAATCAGGATTTTTTACAATCCATGTCTGGAGTTAGCAATCAGAATTCCTTATTTACCACAAACTGAAGCAGATCCATAAATTCCCCAATTACGGCAAAATCCCTCCTTTAAAACCCCGAGGATATCCAAGGAGATCCCAAGTCCGGGGGAAGCGCGAATTCCCAGCAGTTCCCCGTTTTCCGGAAGCATCTGCCGCTTTTCCCACCGCGGGGCCGCTCAGATGGACGGAATTAAACCCAGGCCTGATCAACTGCAGGTTTTGGGGGCCGAGGCAATCGGGAGCGAATTTCCAGGCGGGAATTCCCAGCCCCCGGGAGCTCACGGATTAATCGGGAGCCGCGGTTGTGGAGCGCTGGCCTTTTCCTGTGCCCCGGGAAAACGCAAACCCATTTTCCATGGAGCGGCCCGATGAAACCCAGACCAGGAATTCCGGGGTGGGGAAAGGGAGGGGGAGGAACCGATCGTAACTCTGATCCGTAAAAATCCCCTATGGAATATCTCCTTTTTGCCCGCAGGATTTCTCCACCGTCCCCGTGAGACTCGGAGATGGGAGAGAAAGGGAATCTTAGGGAATCTTTTCCCAAAGAACCAAAATCCTGTGGAAAATCCCATGAGGCGCAGAACTCATGGATCTCGAACTCCTTCAAATTCCCCCTCAGCTCCCAGAAGTCGTGAAAGCTGCTCCCGTTTTCCATGGAGCAGCCCGATGAAACCCAGGCCAGAAATTTTGGGATGGGGAGGAACCGATCGCAGCTCCGATCCATAAAAATTCACTATGGAATATCCTCTTTTCCCTGCAGGATTTCACCTCTGCCCCCGTGATATTCAGAGATGGGAGAGGAAGGGAGTCTTAGGGAATGTTTTCCCAAAGAACCAAAATTCTGTGGTAAATCCCAGGAGGTGCAGAACTCGTGGATCCCAGATCCCAAATTCCTTCAAATTCCCCCTCGGCTCCCAGAACTCCCCAAAGCTGCTCCCATTTTCCATGGAGCAGCCCGATGAAACCCAGGCCAGAAATTTTGGGATGGGGAAGAACCAATCCCGGCTCTGATCTGTAAAAATCCCCTATGGAATATCCTCTTTTCCCTGCAGGATTTCACCTCTGCCGCCATGGGATTTGGAGACGGGAGAGGAAGGGAATCTTTTCCCAAATAACCAAAATCCTGTGGTAAATCCCAGGAGGCACAGAACTCGTGGATGCCAAATTCCTTCAAATTCCCCCTCGGCTCCCAGAAATCCCAAAATCAAAGCCATTTCTTGTTATTTTTATTCCTGAACCACAGATTGGAGTTGATTTGGGAATGTGGAGGAATTCCAGGGGACACAATTCCTTCTCGACCCTTGGAGCTTGGTGGGACACAAGGTGACCCCTCCAGGCTTCCGTCCCCTTCCCACCAAAATCCTGATTATTTTTCCCTTCCGCCGTGCCCCAAACCCCACTGAGGATGGCATTCCCAGATTTTCCAGTTTCCCCCATTCCCCCGGGACAATCCCAAAATCTTTCCTTTCTGCCCCAAATCGCAACCTGCCCATTCCCGGGTGGAATAAACCCAGGAACGTCCACCCGCTGGAATAAAACTCCCAATCCCCCTTTTTTTGGGTTAACCGGGATGTTCCCTGGAGCTCTTTAGGGCCCTTTGCCAGCGTCAATGAAAGCTCACATTTGTGCTGCCGGACCTGGAAAGCTTCAAAAAAAGTTTTTGCAAATTAAAATATTGGGGAAGTTAAAAAAACCAGATACCAAAAGCTTTGAAGTGGTGGCTTTTTTTGACGAATTTTTTTGGGAATGTGCTTTGATTTTGGGGATTAATGGAAATAAAACTCCTTCCTCCTCCCTGCACCCCCGACCGAGTTTTTGCTGCCGACAGGAGCTGGGAAAAACAAATTTGGCATAAATTGCCCTGGAAAAGAAGTAAATAATGGCCCTGCACTCTTCCCACCAGGAATCCTGCCTGGAGCCGAGAATGACTTTATGGCCGCGCTCCGGCCCCTCCCCGGGAGCAGAGGTGAGCCCCCGATTGTGCCTTTAATTAATTAATTAAGGGAATTCCGAGCCGGGCTTTGCTCGCAGCGCTGGATCCCAGCTGGGGGCAGCAGCCTCTTGTTTGATGCCAGGAATATTCAGGAATGAGCTCCAGACCCTGCCTTTAAAACCCCAAAATCATCCCAAACATCCCAATTTCGGGAGTCTGGGGCCCCATTTTCCGACAGCTCGGGGGGGGCCTTGACTTTTTCCCCTACCACTACTTCGTGGGATTTTGGCTCTTTCCAGGATTTTGTTTTTTCCCGGGATTGTGGCTCTCAAAGGATTTTGGCTTTTCCTGGGATTTTGGTTTCTCCCAGGATTGTGGTTTTCCCCGGGATTTTGGCCCTTCCTGGGATTTTGGCTCTTAAAGGATTTTGTCTTTTCCCGGGATTTTGGCTTTTCCCAGGTTTGTGCCTTTTCCCGGGATTTTGGCTCTTCTGGGATTTTGGCTTTTCCTGGGACTGTGGCTCTTCTCAGGATTTTGCCTCTTTCCAGGATTTTGGTTTTTCCCGGGATTTTGGCTCTTCTGGGATTTTGGCTTTTCCTGGGACTGTGGCTCTTCTCAGGATTTTGCCTCTTTCCAGGATTTTGGTTTTTCCCGGGATTTTGGCTCTTCCTGGGACTGTGGCTCTTCCCAGGATTTTGCCTCTTTCCGGGATTTTGGCTTTTCTTGGGATTTTGGCTTTCCCCGGCATTTTTGCTTTTCCCAGGATTTTGGCTCTTTCCGGGACTGTGTCTTTTTCCAGGATTTTGGCTTTTCCCGGGACTGTGTCTCTTTCCGGGATTTGGGTTTTTCCCGGGATTTTGGTTTTTCCCGGGATTTTGGCTCTTCCCGGCGCCAGCCTGAGGAGGCTCTGGGGCTCGGGCAGAGCTGCTCGCACACTCCCGGAGTGCTCCTGCCCCAGTCCCCGAGCGCCGCTCCCCCCGGGACTCCTCTCCGGGCCGCGGGATGGGATGGGATGGGATGGGATGGGATGGGATGGGATCCATGGGATGGGATGGGATCCATGGGATGGGATGGGATGGGATGGGATCCAT
>VZRL01002078.1:26502-52330 GCA_013397895.1 Origma solitaria
TACTCTGTCTATCAGCACCTCTAGGGCCTCATCCACTGTCCAGGAACCCCAGTGAAAGGCTGACCCTTGGCACAGGACCTGGCTGGAGCTGCAGATGCCCCAGGTGGGTCTACCAGACATGGCCAGGTAGGGACAGGAAGGAGTGGCCATGGAAGCAGGACCTGCCCTGGGGGCTGGGGCAAAGTCCTTCATGGTGCCAGTGTTCCCTGAGGAGCTCAGCCCTGGGACAGCACATGCTGGTGCATAGGGAGGCACAGGAGAAGGGGATGATCTCACCCTACGCAAACACTCATTACGCATCCCCTTCTCTAGTGGCTCCTCTTTGGGCAGGACAGGAACATCCTTTCCTCTTGCCTCAGCAGGCAGATGTCAGGGGACCCTGCCTGCCCAAAAGGGCACAGCTGGCAGCTCTCAAGCTTCCAAGAGGCAGCACTCAGATTTCTCCTCCACATCCTGCTGAAGCATGGTGTGGGGCACCTACCATCCTCGGGGAGTGCCTGGTGGGTGCTGGGCATCTGTGTCATGGTGAAGAGGGTGTCGGATATGTCCGAGAGGAAGGTGTCCAAATCGAAGTGCTGCCTGTTCTCAGGCTCCTCCTCCTCATCCCCAAGCAGCATGGGCACTACGTTGCAGAACAGCTGGTTGCACCATTTCTCTGTTGGCCTCCAGACATCCTTGTCCTGCATGAGGTGGAGCAAAGGAGCTGAGTGGACACTTCTCGTGGGTAGGGTCCATGTCTGGCTCTCTGGCTGCTCCCCCTGGCAGCTCACATGTTCCCTGCAGTGGTTGCTCTCTCCAAACCTTAACGCCTGGCACGTTGCTGCATCCAGAGGGTGAATCCAGAATCCCAAATGCTTGGTATCCCATTCCAATGGGCTTATCATGCCCTGGGGCTTTTCTCTGCCCATCTGCCTAGTGCAGGGGTCCAAATTGTGCTCCCCTTTCTCCCACTTCCCAGCCTTTCTCAGCAGACTCACCTGCTTTGGACTGGAGATCTCTCCCTCCCGGATGGACTTTCGGAGCTGGAAGGAGAAGACAATCTATGTTACCCACCAGGTAGGGTGGGCATGGTCTGGGGCAGGGCAAAGGGGGCAGCACTCAGGGGGGCTCCCCTCCCATGTTGGCAAGAGCCTATCACATCCTGCCGTGTCAGCCACGGCTCCAGGTTGGGCACCCTGGTGTCCCATCCCACCGCTGGCACTGCCACTCACCCGCTTCTTATAGTAGATCCTCCACTTGTGGTACTCCCTCATCACCACCTCAATGCGGCGTTTCCAGTAGTTGCCCTCCAGCACGACAGCCTGGGGGGCAGGACAGGGGGTCATGGCTGAGCTCCCCAGCCCCAGCACCCCACAGCCAGGGCTGCTTTCCTTTTGCCATATCAGAAACACCTTTTCCAGCAAATCTATGAAATGCAACATGTCCCCAGTTCCCCACTGTGCCATACAAACCTGCTGCTGCCCCAAAGAGCTGCAAGGGACCCTGCCCTACCTCTGGTTTTCGGTGCTCATCAGCTTCCATGCCCTCCAGAGGCGTGATGAAGCCACACACTGGGTTTTTCCTCCGCTCCACATCTGCACAAGGGAGAACACAGCTGGCTGTATCCATGCCCCATCCCTATCTCTGCACCTGTACATGGTCATTCTGGTGCTAGCCCCATCCCATTGGCACAGCCTGGCATCTGGCAGACAAAGTGGGGTCTGGCCCATACTCACACTGGATGTACCATGCTCTCCAGATCACGTTGTTGAGTCGAATTTTATCCCAGCAAAGCAGCCGCAGCCCCTTGAAATTCTTCCACTTTGGAGATACGAGCTTCCCACTGAAACACCAAGCAAAGGGAAGGCTGAGGGGCACCACCTTGAAGGATGTTCAGGGGCCACCAGCCTGGTGGCAAGTCAGGAGCAGATACAGCCATGTGGGTCTGTTACTATGCACCTGGGGTAGCACCTACAGGAGCATTCCAAGCTCCTGCACACCCTGAGAGCAGCACAGACCTAAGCCCTGAGCTTCACAGACCCAGAGGAGGCTTCTCAAACCCCTGGACTAAAGCATGGCACCCTGAGGAATTGATTCCTTGAAGTCTGAACCCCAGCTCCAAGGCATGGTCCTCTGCCCCTGACCAAGCCAGCTGTGTCCTGGCCCTGAGGGACAGGAAGGCAAGTCTCCTGCCCAGGTGAGATGTCCGGGGACATGTGCTGTATTGGCTCTTACCTCATCACAGTGTTTGGGTAGCTAATGCTCCCTTTAACACCAGGCAAGGCTTGGAAATGCTGCCTTCAGCTGGGGCAGTGAGGGGCAGCCATCCTGGTGGGTCTGGGAAGGGAAGACAACACTAGAGGATGCTCAGGATGTTAAGGGACACTTGCCTGTGCCTCAAGACAGAGCAAGACCAGTCCTGCCCTCAGCCAGAGCTGCCCTGGCCTCTTCTCCACACCCATCCCTGCAAACCTGCCCCCCCAGCCCAAGCTGGACTCCCTGCTTCCCATTTCCTGGTTCCCAGAGGCAGCTGTGTTTGTTCTGCAGCTCATCATGGTGGGGCTGATGTCCCTGTTGGGACATGCAGTGCAGGAAGCCTCATTTCACTCCTTGTCTTGTTTCCATCCAGCTGAGGGACACAACTCCTCATGTGCAGCCACTGAGGAGGTCCTGAGAGTCCTGCTGCCCCAGGAGCTCTGTGCATTAGGCCAGGGTCCCTCTGCCTCATTTTGGGGTCCATTTCACCTCTCCAGCTCTCCCAACAACATGGCATGGCCTTGGGGCAATGCCAGCTGCTCCAGGGGCCCGTTTTAGAACTAGCTGCAGGCTAGTTGGCATGGCATCCCTGCCTGGGAAGCCATGTCTCTCTCCAGCAGAGAGTTTGTACTCTAAAGATCTTGGTGCACGTTGACTCCCACTTTTCCTTGGCACATGCAGGGAGCAGGAAAGGTAGAGGCTGGGCTGGTGTCTGGGTGCTGTATCCCTTGTTCCCAGCCCCTCCAGGTGCCACCAGGCTGTGTCCTCAGGGAGGTGCTGGGGATTAGAGTGGTGTATGAAGCCTCTGACTTGTTCATTCAAGCTTGTGAAACCTCTAAGTGCTCTCTGATAATGATTTTGGTGACTTCTGCTTTGACCTGGATTCGAATTTGCCTCTGGCAGAGGTGGAGGACTGGGGATTCCTACCACTCCAGAGCCTGATACAGGAATGTGTCTGGGAGCAGGTGCAGGAGTGGATGGGGATTGTCTCCCCAGGGAGACCCAGCCTGACACATGGCCCCAGGGGCTGGGGAAGAACCCATGGCTCCAGCCTGCAGAGAGTTAAGGACTCAGCTACACACAGACCACTCTGCTATCACCAGGATTTTGAACTTTCCCCAGGTGCACAAGGCAAACAGCAAGATGGTGCCAACTGGAGGAGCCAATGGAAGGGACAGGATTCCTGGGCACATCGCCAGATCCTGCTGGTCAAGGCCACATTCCTCACTCACAGCCAGCTGAGAGGAGCAGTCTGAGCCTGTGGGACACAGGCAGATGCCTTGGCCATGCGTGAGGCCAGTGGGCCGTGGCTATGGAGTTGCTGTGGGGCCTGGAGGCAGAGGGGAGATGCCTTTGGCCTTTACCACCAAATGCCTTTTTTCTCCCTTGACAATCCTTTCCATTTTGGGGCTTATCAGACTGATCTTTGCTCCCTGCTTTGCCTTGAAAAGGGCCGTACCCTTCCCTAAAATTATCTCCCCTGGGGAGACGGTTGCAAACCCCACATTGAACCGGGGGGAAGGGTATAGGGTGCCCCAAACAGCTTAGAGGTCCTGCTGCCCTACACTGTCAGAGGGAGGGGCAGACTGATCCCACCACTGGCTACAGGGTGTTTGGTGGGATGGGGTAAGGTGGGAGCAGGGCTCAGCCTGCGTCCAACACCGGCATGGGTCCAGCAGCGCCTTGTTTGCTCTGTGACTCATTGATCCATCCAGCAGTTTCAGGTGTTGCAGTCCCTGATTTCATGGCAACATGGGTACTTTCCTTTTCATCAGCAGCAAGAGGAGGAGGGAAGAGAGGGGTGTTCTGGAGAGATGCAAGGCTGCACAAAGAGAAATGGGCAGCAGCAGGAGTGGAACAGCAGAGCTGAGGGTCCCCTGGCAGGGATAACCCTGATCATCCCTTCCAAGGAGCAGCATCCCTGTGGAGCAATCAGAACCCCCCTTGCTTCCTGGGATGTGGGACATGGCTGGCAAAAGGAGGACAGTGTTCCCTGCAAGTCCTGAACACTTATCTTCCATTTCTCACAAATTTAACTACCAAAGTAATGCCTTTTCTTGGATTTTTATGTTTTGAAATCCAGAGTCTGGCAAAGAAAGTTAAAAATCTGAACAGTTTTCCTTTAAAGTGCTCCTTAAGTGAAAACTGGCTCTATTCAAATTCACCTTCAAACTGCACTATCTAAACAGCTGGATTTTCACCGTGGATGAAACAACCACTGCTCCAGCTCAGGTGCCTCCAGTGGGAGTGAGCTCTGAGGTGATTTGGGGATAGTGTTGAACAAAGATGTTGATAGATTGTGCTGGGAGAGGGACCCGCTCTGTGTGTGTACTCCCAGCAGGAATGCCCTTCCTCTGGGACAGATGTTTATCTTACTCCATGCAAAGCCAGCATGAAGTGCCCCAGCTGAAAAGGGAAGGCATTGAAATCCTCTTGTAAAGAGTTGCCTGGAGAGAGCTGCAAGTCAAGCTACACCTCCACAGCCAGTTATTTCGGTGGTCTCCGGAGGTATGACCCCCTGTGCAGCAGCATGGGAACATCAGCACACCAGCCCAGCCCCTCTGCACAATCCTTGGATAGGATCAGCCCCAAAACCTTGGGGAATGGGAGAAGAAAGGAGTGCAACTCCCTGCCACTCATGACAGCAGAGCCACAGTGCAGCCTGCGTGAGTTTAGCCTGAGCATGAGCCTTTCCCACTCGTCAGATCCCCTAGAGAGAGGTCTTCTGCCAGAAAAAATGGGATTGGATGACGAACTCCAGTGAGTGCATCCCTGGAGTCTCTGCCTGGTGTTCACTGCCCCGTGGGAGCATTTAAGGCACTGTGAATTAGAGAATCAATAGCAGCAATTCCACCTCTCCCAGGGGAGACACAGGCTGCCAAGAGGATGAATTAGTAGGGGATTGGCACACAAGATACCTTCTTTTAAATCACGTTAGGGGCTGAGTGGATACTCCAAGTCACTTTCCAGACTGATGTCCCTGCCTGCCAAACCTCCCCTCTTGGTACTTGCAGGGGGAAGAGAAGGTTAATCTATGCCACACTCTGGGAACAGCTTTGGGAAGCTGCTTCTGGAGCACGAGACATATGTTGCCAGGTAAGACTACGAGTGACTGCAGTTCACATCTCCCGATCTGCCCCCAGTTTTCCTGCCTTCAGTAGGATGTTCCCCAGATCCCTGATTCCCAACAAGAGGTCACAGAAAGGGGTGTGAGCCCAGCCAGGACACTAGGAGGGTCACTGTGGTGATGGGGAGGATGAGCCTTCTTGTGCTAAGGCCAAAGTGTGAGCAGCTTCTGAAGGAGCTCAGTTCCACCCTCAGCTTTTTGGGGAATGAGAGGCAGCCAGGTGGGCTGCAGGGAGAAACAACATTCTAGGGAAGGATTCAAGGAATGTAGGATGTTGCAGGAAGAGTGGAAAAGAATCATTAAGCAGGAAGCTGTTCTAAATGTCCTGGAATATAGGTAAAAAGGAACTGCTTCATCTCAGCCTTAGAGGGAAGACCCTGGAGAGGGGAGTTGCCTCTGCTGGAAGCAAACCCTGATGTGGAGAGAGCATTTCTTTCCCAGCAAGGGGTGATGCACAGTCCTGCCCATAGAGGGAAAATGAGTTGGATCTGCAGGGCGATTGCTCAGGCTGAGACAGGACTGCCATAGCCTCTGTGAAATGCGGAGAAGGAATGGTGGAGAAGGGAGGAATTTCAGCTGCAGCCGTTGAAAAATATTTAGGGAAAGTTTAGTGAGTTGCCTTTGAAATGGTGTGAGCCCAGACAGCAAAGGATGGGTGGCTGCAGCATTCACAGCTCACCAGGACACAGAAGGGTTTTCTCCTCTGCTCCACACTGTTACAGCCAAGTCTGGGCATTGTATCCAATTGTGTCCAATGGATAAAGAGGGAGGTTCACAAACTGGAGTGATCCAGGAGGATATCAAGGTGTTTGTCAGGTACTAATGTACATGACCGAAGAGGAGTGTGAGGAATGGATTTGTTAAGCCTGAACAAGGTGAAGAGAGAATTTACTTACTGCCATCAGCTGCTCAGAGGACATGGAGCCAGAGAGTTCTCACACATGCACTGAGAAAGGCCAAGGGGGCAACAGACATGAGAGCTGGAATAGGTAAACTCCAAACTAGAGCCATGGACAGCAAATCTCTGTGGGAGAGGGGCAGCCCTGGGTAGGCTGGACAGGTGGTGGGCTCCATCCTAGGTCTCCATCCATCAGTCAGAGTGATGGCCTTTAGCAACCTGACCTGGCTTTGGATCTAGCCCTGCCCTGTACAAGGGTTGGATGAGGAACTCCAGAGGTTCCTCTCAGGTGACACCTTGTGATGGTTTCTCCTTGCACAGGAAGCTAGTCTAAGCTTAACTGTGGGTGCTTTCTGAGGGCTGGAGGATATTGGGCTGGTGACCCCTACTGTGGCTGTGCTGCGTCTGGGAACCTGGCTAGGAGGGAAGATGTGAAATTGCAGGTGATGCAGAGAAGTATCAAATCAGACAAGACTAAATGTAGATATGCACCAAAAACCTTTAAATTCCATTTTCCCACCCTAATACCTTTCTCCAGCTGCTGCCTACAAGTGTGTCAAAAATTATTAGCAAAGGGAAGGCTGAGAGAGAAGGAAAGGCCCTGGGGAGAACTTAGAGCCCCTTTCAGTGCTTAAAGAGTTTCCAAGAGAGCTTGAGTGACTTTGGACAAGGACCTGGAGTGACAGGACAAGGGGGATGAGTTCCCACCGACAGAGGGCAGGGATAGATAGGATATTGGGAAGAAATTTTTCCCTGTGAGGGTGGTGAAGTCCCAGCATAGGTTGCCCAGAGCAGCTGTGGCTGCCCCTGGATCCCTGGAAGTGTTCAAGGCCAGGTTGGACAGGGCTTGGGTGAGTGTCCCACTACATTGAAGCCAGTGTCTGCACTGCCATACTCAGTGCAGGAAGGAAATGAGCCACTTAGGGTCCAAGGGGTAGAGAGAACTGGAGCGATGGAGTCCTGACTGCAGTGGAATGGGCAGCTCTGGGTCACACACAGCTGCTCCAAAGCCAAAGCCCTTGTACCCTGTCCCTTTCCACTCTGCACGGGAGCTCCAGAACCCAGGGGCACACTGAGGCTGCCCTGCACCTCAGGAGTCAATAGTTTGAGCACCCTCGTGTGACAGTGTCTGTTCCTCCAGCCCGAAAGCAGCAGGGCTCAGGTATGGAAAGAATGGGGCTGGGTGAGGAAAAGAGAACAAGGCCACCAGTGTCTCTGTGTCCCCTGTTTGTGGCACTCAGGGGTGACCTGCCTGACCAGGAAGCACGATCCTCAGCTGGGTCATCCCATGCTGAGTCGCCCTGTGCTCCCACAGAGCACTGGCTTCCTCAGCCCCTTGGAGCACAGCCGTGCTGTGCTGGCTGCCATCAAACTGGGGTGATCCCACCCACCACCTGGGATATGGTGACGGGTCAGATGTGAACAGCTGTGTGGGAACTGGTACCCTTGGAGTGCTGTCCCTGTGCCCAGCATCTCCAGGGATGTCCTGGCAGTGACCACATTCCCTATTGCACCGAGCACTGAAGGACTCCAAGGCAAACCAGAGAGCTCAGCCACTGGATGAGATCCTGGTTGAGGAGCAAGGCAATGGGCCTTCAAGGCTGCTTTGCTGAGGTTTTGCTTTCACACAGCATCAGTAGGACATTGTCATTCCAGGTATTCGTATTTGGACATTTTGGGAAAGCTATGCAAGCAAGTTTGGGAAAGCAAGTTTGGTATTGACTCCAGCAGAGCAAGTCACACTGGTGCCATGCTGGAGAGAACTCAAAACCTTGGAGCTTGGCAAAGGAGGGGAGCTGCCTCCAAGAATGTGGACCATGGCAGTAGAAGACACATTGCAGTCTGTCCTGCTGTCACCAAAGAGTTGTCACTGGGCTTGGGCAATTTGTGTGGCAGGGGAACGATACAGTCACCCATCTGATTTTGCAGGAGAGAAGGAGGAAAACTTTCAGGAGACCTTGGACAAAACCTGTGTAGCCACCCAGTTCCAAGTGCTGCTGCATGTCATGGAATAATCTCAGGACACGTGGACAGAGTCAAGGACAAAATGCAGGACTCCTGCTCTGGGCGGGATTGCCAAAGAACTGAATGTTAGCTGTCCACAGTGTCACTGCTGCTCTATGGAGTGCGCTAGGTTTGGCCACGAGGGAATTATAGCTGGGCACAGTGACACCAGATCTCATGGGATAATGGAGGAGAGTCAAGCAATATGTGAAGAGAGGAGAAACTTCTCATCTGGCTCCATAGCCATCAGCTCTTTCTCCCTGAAACTTTCCAGGATGGTGATTGCTGAGCACGTGGCACATCACAGACTATGGAGAAGAGAAGGAGGATGTCAGATTGAAACAAATTTCTGGCTGGGCAACAGGGCTTAGCTAGGCTGCTGCCTTCAGCTAGCTGGGGGTCCCTAAGACACATGCAAGGGCTCTGGGACTCACCTGCACTCCAGGCTCATGCACTCGAAGAGCCGGGTTAGGGTCGGGTCGATGCTCCGGGGATCAGACGGCTCGGGCTCAGCACGGTGGTGCCGCCGCCGGGGCAGTGAGTCGCTGTGCGGGGACGACACCATGAAGTGGCCACTGTGGATGACCTGGGAGGAGTTCTGTGCCCCAGCGCTGGGTCCTGTGCTACCCGCAGCTGCATCCTCTGAGTCGGAGTCAGAGTCGGAGACGGGGCAAGGCCCAACTGGAGACTCCAGGAAAGGTCCCGACAGCCCCACCTGAGCTCCTGCCATTCCCGGTGCCTCCTGGGGAGCCCTTATGGATCTGACCAAGTGCTCTGATCCATGTCCCAGTTGAGTTGAAGCCCTACAGGCACTGTGTTGGCATCGAGCACATGTTGTTGGGCTCCCCAGTGCAGGATACCAGCACCACACCTCCTCCTGGGCTCCTCCTCCACCCAGCTCACGCCATCCTTTCCACGCTCCAGGGTTCAGCGGTTGGTTTGCCAGGGCGGATTCACTGGCAGCCCTGTTTATAGTGCTGGTGGCTGATCCCGCCCATGGCACACCGTCAACAGGAGATGTCCAATGGCCACCAAGCACCAGGCACCGGCCACCAGAGCTTCAGCTCCATGCCGCTGTTCTGCTCCAGCAGTGTCCCGACAACCCCAGCTTTTACATCCCCCACACACCTGGGGAGTAGCACTGCAGGTCCCCTGCCCCCCTTGCTGGTGGCCAAAGGTTGGCTGGCAGTCAGGTCTGTTTACCCAGAGTTAATCGCTTATCCCGGGTGCTGGTGGAGTGAGGAGCAGGCAGTATTTACCCAGTGCCTCTGCTTTAATGGATCTCCCTGCACTTTCAAGGGAACAAATACAGGTTAAGGGACACAAACAGGTAAAATTATAGCAACGAGCACTCAGCTCAGCACAAAGCAGGCCAAGGCACTGAGCCAAGTGTCAAGCTGAGAAACAGCCCCAGGAAAACCTGCTCCAAGGTATGACCCAGTAGGAGAGAAGATGCAAACAACAAATGTGAGAGAGAACAGCTGTGAGTTTGGGTATGGTGGGATTTACACACCTTGTGGTCATGCAGTCCTTAAAATCATGGAATCGTCTAATCCTAGAATGGTTTGGGTTGGATGGGATGTTAAAACTCACCTCATTTCACCACCCTTCCACTAGACCAGGCTGAAACTTTCCACTAGACCAGGGACACCTTCCACTAGCCCAGGTTGCTCCAAGCCCTGTCCAAGCTGGCCCGGTGCACTTCCAGGGATGATGCAGCCACAGCTTCTCTGGGCAACCTGTGCTAGCACTGCACCACCCTCATAGGAAAGAATTTTTTCCTGATATCCAATCTAAATCCACCCTGGATTGCCTTCACCTCTGAGGTGTCCTTAGAGATGCAGGCAGACAGGGCTGATGCACCAGCCCTCTCCCCTGCTCCATGACAGTGGATCTTGGATAAATACAGGATTTGGCATGTGCCATCCCAGGCAGACCTGTGTCACAAGCATCTGCTCACTGATTTGAGCCACAGAGGGACACAGCAGACATAATTTCAGACTTAAATCACTTTTTTTCTCTCTAGTTTCTGGCAGCTTCTTCCCCTGCCCCACATCCTGGCAGGAGCACACATACCTGGAGAGCACCCAAACCTGGGTGTTTCACAATCCTACATCTCTATAAGCCCACCTGCTACAGGGGCAGGTGGTGGTACTTGGCATGTTACTCTGTGCAGCTGAACTTCAAGGAGGGCGTGACATGGGGCAACCTGTGCCAGGGGAACGGCAGAGCGTCGGCCATCATCAAACCCACCACCTACTGCTAGTTGCTTTTTCATTTCCTTTCTATCCAAGCTGGGGCTAATTCTGGCACTCCAAAGAACTGGAACAAAGCAAAACCAAACCAGGTGTTCCAGGGAGTCTTTGCAGAGGTTGGTCATATGTAGCTACTAAAGAAGGTATTTTCCACTTTTTCTTCCTCCTGTAGATTTCCTCTGCTCCCCAGATGTGCCTGTGTCCTCTAGTTCAGAGTCAGATAATTTTAATTACATTAGTAATTGGAACAGTCTCTTGGAGACTCAGAAGTTTCCAGATCGGTAGTGTGCTTCGTATACCATTTGAAATGGTCAACCCAGTAGACTTCTGTGGCTTTGTGGGTTAATTTACATCCTTAATTTCAGGAAAACTACCTAATTTTCACTGAAGATCTTGCTCTAAAGCGCACAGTCAACTTCCCACTCTGAACCTTCTGCATGTAAGGCTTAATAGATGTTAAATATTCAAATAAATTGGTATTCAAAGAACTGTCTGAATTGGGAAATCTATTCCAGACCTTTGAAGTGCTCACAGAGGTTAATGCATTAGAAGGTTTCCACCACTGCAGTTCAGCTTTTCCCGGAGCCATGGCCATGATGACTTCCCAGAGAGGACAGCACGGAGCGGGGCACCATCCTGCCTTTGCTATTTTGAAACTGAAAAAAGATTTTGAAGTGCCATAAAACATCTGTATGGGAAGACCACCCAGATCCTGTTATCCATCCCTCTGGATGTTCCTCATAGGTGGGGGTTTGCTGCCACAGGGTGACCCCTGCACAGAGGGGCAGCAGCATGAGTCCATTGGTGTCTCAATGTCCCCTTGGACATCCACAGCGATGTGACCTGGGAGCTCGCAAGCCCCAAGGTGGGCAAGGGACGTACCTGCCCCCCCAAACCTCTGCTTGACCCCTCATTGCTGAGCCTGGGCTTTCTAACAGCACCCCCAAAATGCTCCCTGCTCTTTCCAAGAGATGCAGCACATCAAAGAGTGAGGCTTAACACAGTCAGACTTTGCTTAGCAGAAAAAAACTGGAGGCTTAGCACAGGTTATGTGTGCCCAACAGATCCTAAGTCCCAGACAAGGTGGTATTTGTGAGGTCTTTTATGCCTTTAGTGATTTTGAGACCACGTGTGAAAGGTATTGTTTGAGAAGGAGGGAGTCAGGTCTGAAACAGCAGGAAAGAGCAAAGCCAGGGAGCATGGGAAGGGCTCAGAGAACTCTGGCAATGAAGTGTCAGCAGGTGAGGGAACATCAAACATTTGCACCAATTTATATCAGGACTCAGCATTATAGCTCAGATCAGGCAGACACCTTCAAGCAGGACCTGTCAGTTCTGCCAGGGCAAGCCTATGGACACAATGGATCCATCAACCCCCTCCATACAAAGCAGCGTTTCCCACAACAATCATGGCTTTACATTTTTCCTGAAAGGGTCAAGGGGAGGTTCAGGTTGGATATTGGGATAAATCTGTTCACTGAAAGAGTAGTTCAGCATTGGAACAGGCTGCCCAGGCCAGTGCTGGAGTCACCATCCCTGGAGGCGTTTAACAGACATATGGATGTCGCACTTGGGGGCATGGGTCAGTGGTGGCCTTGGCAGTGCTGGTGGAACAGCTGGATTTGATGATCTTAGAGGGCTTTTCCAACCCTAACAATTCTATGATACATTCCCATCTTTGAGGGCAGAACTCTTTAGCAGATGCCACCCATCCCAGCTTCCAACCTCCATGGTATTTATGCACTAAAATTCCCTCCAGTGGCATGTGAGTTCTCCAGTGCCTTTGGCTCAGGGAGATGAGAGCTGTTTCCTCATCAATACAGAGCCATGAGCTAGCAAATAAAAGTCATTGAAAACGAATGTTCTATTACTTTGTCATGCTTATGTGCAATTTTTCACTCCATGGTTTTACTGAATGTCTGCCTCGAAATGTGGGATTTTTCTCCCTGCCTCCGCCTGCCTCCTGCCCCTCTGCAGTGAGTCATGAGGTGTGTGGCAGGCAGGAGAAGGCATCTGTCAGCTCAGAACAGAGACTAAACCCAGTGTAGGAGATAATAACCTAAATAAAATGTTCTTGGCAGTTAAACTTGAGAACTTCTCGTTGCATTTAGAAATATTTTGGGTTTTCTTCTGGGCTGTCTTGCCTTGATGTACACATGGAAATGTGTGACTAAAGGGACCCTCCGCTAATGCCTCCCCGCCAGGCTGGGCGAGAGGTAGGGTGAGAGGCAGCTCAGAGGCAGTGGCATTCACCTGTGCTGGGCTCTCAGCACCACATTCCCTTCCATGACAGGAAAGAAAATTCCACTGAATATTACATCCATGTTGAGTCTCCTTAACAAGATGCAGAAAAGTCTCTTTTGCACCATGTCCCCTCATTATCTTTAACCACTGTGACTTTTGTCAAGTGGAGGAAGCTGTCCCTATCTGCCCTTGTGAGAGCCCACCTGCAGAGCTGCCTCCTGCTCTGGGGTCCTGAGCATAGGAAAGATGAGGAGCTGTTGGAGCAAGTCCAGAGGAGGCCACTGAGATGCTCTGAGGGCTGAAGCCCCTGTGCTCTGGGGACAGGCTGGCAGAGCTGGGGGTGTTCACCTGGAGAAGAGAAGGCTCTGAGGAGACCTTAGACTCCCTTCCAGTGCCTAAAGGGAGTCCGGGAGAGCTGGAGAGGGACTTCAGACAAGGGCTTGGAGTGACAGGACAAGGGGGAATGTCTTCCCACTGCCAGAGGGCAGGGTTAGATGGGATACTGGGAGGAAATTCTTCCCTGTGAGGATAGTGAGGCTTCAGCACAGGTTGCCCTGAGAAGCTGTGGCTGCCCCATTCCTAGAAGTGTTCCAGGCCACGTTGGACAGGGCTTGCAGCAACTTGCTCTAGTGCAAGGTGTCCCCATGGAAGGGGATTTGAGCTGGATGAGGTGGTGTTTCCTGCTCCTTTTAATCTCCTTTTAAGAAGCTCTCCTTGTTTCTGCCCATACAGTCTCCCTGGTCTGCCTGACCATGATGTATTCAGGCTGCCAACTTTGATGCTTTTTTGCTAATAAAGCTTTCATGATATATTTGTTCTCTCTACCTCATTCCTGACAGCATGCTACAAGTTCCATTCCTAGTGCTTTTTTTTTAATTTGGCATTTTTAATTTTTAGGACTTCCCAGGATCCCTATCCTGTGGGAGCAGGCTAGGAGCTGTGTGCTTCTCTGCATCTGTTGAACCCTCCAGGTCTGAGCCCAGCCACTCCCATCCAGCACTGCTGTGACTGCTGTCTGGATCACATGGAGATATCCATGTTTGTGCATGTCCTACCCAATCCCAGTTTCTTCAGCTACCCGTAAATCCAACCCCTCTGTCCCAGCCATTCCCCTCCCAGGAACAGGCTGTTTCTCCCTATCTCTGTGCATGGTGTCAGGATAATTTTGGAGCACCGCTCTGAGGACTCTGGTCTCTAACTCCCCATGTGACAGTGACCCTTTGGGACATCTTTGGGACAACTTTGGGGCATCCATCTTGCACTGCACTCTGGACCACATCTCCCTTGCCACACTCTCTCCAAGACTCTGTTGCATCCATACAGCTGTATTTGGCAGCACACAGTTTAGGATCCAAACAGCCTTTTACAAAATCCCTCAGCACTCCAGCCTGCCTGCCCCTGTGTAGGACTCCTGCTCTGCTCCCTGGCCTGATCAGTCACCCCCTTCCCTGGACTGGATGCCCTTTGCCCATGGGATTTCCCTCCTCTGCAGCACAAGAGGTGCTGGACCAGGAATGAGGGAACTGTGATGTTCGTAAAAGCCTCACTGATGTATTTCTCTGCTTCCTTCAGACAGATGTTGTCCCAGAGGACTGAAGTCTGCCTGCAGCTGGTGAACAGATGGCAAATGGTTTTTCTCAAAATCCTGGGGAGTCTCTTTTGCACAGCATGAGTGGAATGTGCCCAGAAAGCCTCTGCATCTCTGACATGTTTGTTTCCTTGTGCCTTGCCTAATTCTTAGTTTCCCAAGACACTCACATGCCCATTACTGCTTTAAAATGTATGCAGACAGTACTTTTAAAATTACTTCTCTCTTCAGCATCTTGACAGGCAGCTTAGGACAGGCTGAGGTGGTTGTAATGAATCACAGAGGGGAAAAAAAGCTACAGACCCATGGAAATCTGCATGGAAAATGAAGAAATGGTTCCTAAGTGAAGAAATGGTCCCAAAGGGAGGTTTGCACCAACCAGCATAGAAGCTGTCCAAACCAGCTCTTTGTGCATATTCTTCTTCTATCTCTGGAAAATACCCTGGATAGCTGCTGACACTTCTTGGACCCACATGGGTGATATGGAGAGTGTTCAGCTCCATCTACAAACTAGATTAGAGTTCTGATGCCTGCAGCCATCTATGTCGAGTTTATCCTACGCATTTATACTGTATCTCCATTGGAGGAACCTAATGGTCCCTCTGTTTTGGACACACCACAATTATAGACCGTGACAGCAAGCAGGAGCCTGCACTTTTCTAACACCAGTAGATTCAACCTTACACTTTTAACACTTTTACTCTTAAATTCATGACCCCACTGGGCTAAAACTACAGTGCAGTGACTATCTGCTAGACATGAACCGTCTTCTGCTCTGTGCCTTGCCCATGCTCCTCTGGCACGAGGGTCTCGCTGAGGAAGTGACTTGCTTGTTCAACATCTCTTTCCCCACTGAACCACCTGCATGGGGAAAGGCCTCTCTGACCAGCCTCCATAGGTTTTCCCTCCTCCTCCTGTGCACAGCCCTCATTCTGACAGCCTGGACAGACCCTTCTGGCAGAGACCTGCCCTTGCTTCACCCACACCTGAGCCTTGCTGCAGTTCCTCCAACAGCTGGCAGAGATGTGAGGTGTGCTGAGCCCCCACCTCCCCAGCAAAGACTGGGTATGCAGGTCTGCACCCCTCAAGTGTTCCCCAAGGCAGGTCTGACTACCCTCTGCTCCCTGCAGGCTCTCTCTGCCCCACACAACCTTCCTGAGCTCTCCTCTGCCCTGGGGCTGCCCAGGAATCTTCTGGGATAGGCTGACGGCAGATCCAGGGATTCACATATCCCTCTCAAACATTTTCCCATGCTCTAGGAGAAGCAGCACAGACCTTTAGTCTGCCCTGCTTTGTGCCCTGTGTCACCTGCTGCCTCCATGGTGAGCCCTCCATCCATGGGAGCAGACGAGCAGACAGATGGCTTTGCCAGGGCAAGACTCTTCTGCCAACACTGCTTCTGGGGGTCCACAGGAAGCCCACCCTGTCCTGTTCTCCCATGCTCACACTCACCCATGCTGACTCCATGGGGACACTTGGAAGTCTAGAAAGTTGCTGTGGATGTGCTTTGTGCCATGCCAGGGGAGGAGTGGGGCTGGCACAACTGCCACTAGCTCTGTGCCCCTGCTCCTGAGTGGGATGTTCACCTGCTCTGATAAGGGCCCTTATCAGAACCTGAGCAAACACAGCTCAGGAGTGGCACTTTCCCTATGTTGAGCACAGAGCTTCCTGGATATGCCACCAATGGGTGTTTGGTGACATTTGCTGAGCTCCCTCCTGTCACCTGCACAAGGCACAACTCAGGAGATGCAGCCCAGCTCATCAGACCACTGAGCAGAGGCCCCCTCCTGCCATATCCCTGCCAAGGCAGACAGGAGCTGGGTGCTCCAGGAGGAAACGTGGATCCTTCTGGATCCTACTGCATGGATCAGTAGCAACCATAGGCACAGGGCAGAATGGTGGCCACCTCCAGCTTGTCACATCTGGGCTCATGCCAGGAGTAAAAGGACTGGACCAGCTGGAATGTGGCACTGTTCTGAGTCTGAAGGATCACTCCAGGGAACACCTGGGGCTGGAATAACTCCTTCCTCTCCCAGCTGAGAGTGCAGACACTGTGTGGTTTAGCATGCCCTCTGGATGGGATGGACATGTGCCGCTAGCTGTCACCATGTGTGAGGCCCCTCTGTCTACAGGGGCCTCACACATGAGATGACAAATGTCACTGTCCACACAAGCAAGCTTTGAGCTGTGGTTGTAAAAATATACTGAAAATGCCCACATTTTCCCAAGTCTTACACTTACAAAATGACTGAATATCCTCATCAGCTGCTCAGATCTCATCCTCCAGGAGAACAAGTGTTTCAGGACAGAAGGGGTTGCCCCAGCAAGGCTGAGATGAGTGTGAAGGTGAGAAGCAACTTGTACTGCTTGCATGGAGAAGTCCAGGTTATCATGAGACACCTCCAGAGTTCCCCTTTGGCACTACCTTGAAGCTCAGCCATTGGAATAAAGCAAAGAGTGAGGGAAACAGGATTTCAAGAAAAGTTAGTAAGTGAATCAAGAAAGTGGGAGATTTGCGCTGTAGAACCATGGAAAAGTTGGGGTCGGAAGGGACTTTAAGGTTCATCCCAGTCCACCCTTGGCCTACACTAGACCGGATTGCTCCAAGCCCTGTTCAACCTCACCTGGAACACTTCCAGGGATGGGGGAGCCACAGCTTCTCTGGGCAACGTATGCAAGGGCTTCACCACTCTCACAGGAAAGAATTTACTTGTAATATCCAACCTAACCCTACCTACTTCAGCTGAAAGCTATTCCCACTTGTCTTATCATGTTTTCCCATGCACTCTGCCTCTTACATGATGTTTCAAACCCATTTTTTCTTGTAACTCAATTCTGCAGAGCCATGATGCTAGGACCATTACCTCAGGTGGGATGGAATGTTTATTCCATTTCCAGCATTTCTCTTTCATGACAGATCCATGTGAATGCCACACATCAGCCAGAACTGCATCCCTGGGATAGCCACAAAGCCACACCTGCCTGGGAAATTGGGGGTCCTGCCCATGAAGGAGGTACCACCAAGCAGCCAATGCTCTGAGACCTCTGATCACCCTGGATCTGAGACTGTCAGTCACCACTGGGGTGGACCCGCACTTGCAGAGTACTCTGACCCTCCCTAGGGCAGAGCCCACACCAGTGAGACTGGAGTGGTCCTATGGCTGTGTGGAGCTGCCCTGATGTTCATAAAGGCCCCTATGGCAGCCAGAGCCTCCACAGCCTGCTGGGGCATGGACCTGGAGCAGGAGCAGCCCCATGCAGCTCCCACCACTCCAGGGATGTCCTCTGTTGGCACAGGCTCATTGAGCAGCCACCACGTGCTGTCAGCAAGCTGTTCTTCACTGTTTTATGGACATTTGTTTCTAAGCAGATATTTCTACCTCCCCCTCCTTGACTTTTTTCCTTGTTGTCCTCTGGAGCAGGTGGAAGATGGGAAGTGTTTGTCCCTGGCCTGTGAGGTGTGAGGTGGGGTTTCTTTTCCCAGGCGAAATTTACTCTTTCTGAGCAAAGAAAACCCTAATATCTAAGTTGTCATGTAGCTGTGCATACACATAAAATTTTACTGATGAATGTGTCACTTTCAGTGCCTATTTCCAGCATTATAAAGCAGGATTAACTATGTCTAAAGCAAATATTAATGTGACGGGAAGATTAAACCCAGAGATCTAACACGTAGATGTATAAAAGGCTGTGGATATTGTCTAACTAGATTTAGTAAAGCCTTGGACACTATTTCCCACAGTATCCCATAGCTCCTGGAGAAACTGTTTTCACCAAAAGGGTGGCCAGGCCCTTGCACACGCTGCCCAGGGCAGTGGTGGAGTCACCATTCGTGGAGCGATTTAACAGATATGTGAATGTGGCACTTAGGGATGTGGTTTAGTAGTGGTCTTGGCAGTGCTGGACTTGATGATCTTAGAGGGTTTTCCAACCTTCCAACCTGATGATTCCATTACTCTTTGATTCTCTATCATCCTGGTAAGGGTAGGAAAGATATTCCTATAATAGCTGATAAACTCTATTTCCATGTTCACCAGCGCCTTGGGTTTCCACCTCATTGAGGAAGAGCCTTTCCTCCTTTCTCTTTGGTTCAATGGCTTCAGTGCCTACAAGTAAAGACACCAAAAGGTACTTTATTCCTTGCTGATCCCAGGTTCAGAAGCCAGAGCCTCCCTGGTGTATTTGCCCTTGGTTTTGCACAAGTGTTGATAAACTTCCTTCCAACCATCTTTCCTTTTGCTGCTGGGTCAGCAGGCTCTGGCCCTGACACTGCCTGTGCTCCTGCGGAAGCTCCAGCTTACTTGTCTTTTCTTCCAACATTGCTGGGGAATTTTCTGGGGAATTTGCTTCTTCCAGAATTTTGAGCAGCAAAAGAGTGGTCCCTGCCTCCCAGCAAATAACACACCAGCTGGTCTGCTTCCATTTGCTTTCCCCTTCGCATGTAAGATGGAGCCAGTGGAGCAGGGATCATCCCTGTCTTTGTGTAAATCAGACTGTCCTGGTGACAGACCACGCAGTGACAGAGTGAGCAGGAGGAGCTGACCCTGCCCTGCATCCCTCCCGCAGCAGCCAGCAACCATGGTGATGTTTGCTGCTGAGCAGAGTCACCCAGTAACAACCACTTGCCCTGGGATATTGCCTTCTGTCCCCAAATCTGCCTGCAGAGGGGAGGAAGACAGGGAAAATGAACGTCCTGACCTCTGTCAGGGACAGCTGAGGCTCTGAAATTTGCTGTCCATTAAAACCCACCACGTATGAAGCAAAGATGGTCAGCAAAGGCTGGGACAATCCCAGCCTTCCTTTTCCCAGCCTGTGTGGACATTCTGCTTCCATGCAGGAATCCTGGAGTTGCATCTGTCCTTTAAGGCCGGGAGACCACTGGCCTCTTTCCCAACTAAGAAACCAAGGTCACCACAAGCCCTGAACTGTCTCGTGGTTGTGGTTTAAGTCTTAGAATGATCAAGGCTTGTGCAGCACATCCCACTCCGGCTTGTGACTGTGGCGCTTTGCAAGGACGGAAAAGGCACCCATGGGTGTCAGAAGATATCACAGGGAGCAGTGCTGACAGCCACAGGGCACAGAATCTGGCAGCCCCAGTGGCAGCTGGAGACAGGACCAGGCAGAGACCTAGTGTGAGATGCTCCTGCTCTGAACTATAAGACAAAAATACCTCAACGTTGTCAGCAGGCAGAGCACCTTCCCCATGGCTGTCTGTGGCCATAGGACCTACATGGCTGGTGTCTCATTCCCCCAGTAAGCATCTGGGCAGCTCATCTCTCCCCTTCAGAACACATCTTCTGCTCACCTATGAGCCCAAAGGAGAGTGTGAGACACAGAAGGTGTGATATAACCACATCACCTATGTACCACATCCCTATTTCCTCCTAAATCCTGTGATCTCTGACTGGCACAGCAAGGAAAAGGAACAGATATGCAGAAGCACTGAACCAGTGTGTACACACATCATTGAGACAGTAAGTGCTTCAAAAGGAAGGATGCTTACAAAACATGGAGCAAGGAACAGAACCCTTTGAGAGACTGCTGGCTGCTGGGGAGCCTCAGCTGTGCTGTGCAGCAATGCAGCTGCTGCCTCCAGCTGCTGGCAAGCTGGGACCTGGAGCTGCTCTGAGGATGGACTCAGCAGGATCAGGGATAAGAGACAGACTGCTCATCACCTTCTGTCTCCCAGACTGGGACTTCACGGATGAACTGATTACAAAGCCAAGAACACCTTGGTACCTCCATGTTGTCACTGTGATGATTTAACACTTGATCTTTCCTGATGGGGAAGCAGAGTCCATGGTCTGCCACAAGAACTCACAAACTCTGCATCCATGACAATACAGCCCGCAGAATGGATGGGATCATCAGGAGCCAACTTGCAGGTTGTTGCTGATCTCATCACCACTTTTTGTGCTGCAAATACTGAAAGTCCTCAGAGGAAACAGGCTTGAGTAGCTGTCAGTGTGCAGACACAGACACCATGAATGGGCTCGAGCAAAGGCAGGTCTGAACACAGCTTTAGAAAGGCAGAGTCAGCACCAGATTGAGTGTGACAAGAGCAGTTCAAGAGGGAGTTAAATTTAGAATGTCAGCCAAGTTCTCTAATTCTATCTTTTTCTTCCTTATATCCACATGTAAGCATTGTGGTGAGCTTTGGTACTTACCTTCCTGGTGTCCTCAACATCTGCACATCATTGCTCTCTCCCTGCACCTGGCCAGGTTTGTGATGTCACCCCATGGCACAGAAAGCACAAGGTCACTGCAGGGACACAGGAATGAAACACAAGGACATTAGAGTTTGCCAGTATTAGTGGCAAAATCCAGTTCTCCTGGAGAATCCTTGGTACTCCAAACCAAAGGAAGGAAAAAATAAGATGATACAGATGTCCTCCCATCATCCCAGAACCATCTTCCAAAGAGGTACTTCTAACACCCTTTTACTTTCAAGCCTGTGAGTTTTCCTATCACTCACGGTGAGTGCAGCCCCACAGCAACATGGATGCCAGGACTCATCAGCTCAGCAGAAGAGCATTTGCTTTGCAGCACTGCATCACTGAACAAGAGTATCCTCTTCTCTCTGCCCATAGGTTGGAAATATTTTGAGGTCAAGGCTACTTGTCTCATGAAATACCTTCCCAGGTGTTAGGCAGCAAAGTGACTTTTATTCCTACCCTGTCCTAATAATTTGTCTATGGCTACAGGCTTGGCAGGGCTCAGACAGCCCCAATGCCAGCAATTACTGCCCTCTCCAGTTTCCCACACCACAAGGGAGAGCCCTGAGGACCTAAGAACCAGAGGACCTTAGACATCCTCTCTAAACTTTCTTCAGGAGGAATTCAGCAGTGTCGTGGTCCAGCCCCATGGCCCTGCAGTGGCAGGAAGTGATGGGTGGCCTGGGAGAGGCTCTGGTTCCTGGAGAAACTGAAGCAATTCTTCAGCAGCAACATGGACACCATGCTAGGAGGAGGCACCATGTCCCTCAGGTGGGGTCACCAAGTTTCCCAAAGAGGGAAAACTGATGGAACAGCAGCTTAACATTGCCTTCTCTTGGCCAGCATTGAGTGCTGCAGGGAGAGCTGTGAGATTGGGCCCTTGGATAGACATCCCTGGCTTCTCTCAATTCCTGAGTCACGGAAACACAGTGCATGTGAAGGAGCTTCCCTGCCCATTCCCCAGCCTTGAAAAAAATTCTGGTTTTAGGCCAGACCAATTTCTTACCATGTAGGGGACAGCAAACAGAGGGGAGAAGGCCCTTTCCCAAAGGGATCTTTGGGTACCAAAGGAAAGGTGGTCTGGTCAGATGCAAAGGCCACCTTTAGGCTCAGCTCCATACTTCTTGCCCATGAGGGTACAAAGGAGCTCCCAGCACATGCAGCACGCCCCACGGCTGTGACTGACCCAAGGCTGGATTTTCCCTTGAAGACACGCAGCTGTGAGCAGGTGTTTCCTAACAGGAATTTGGGAGGATTGGAGGTGAGGTGCTGAGCAGGGTTTGGCCATAGCACACTCTTGGTGCAGCTGTCTGTGCTGCAGTGCCAGTCCCAAGCCCTTGGCTCAGGAGCTACCAAAATGGGCTAACAGGGATGGCATTACTGGCTCTGATAGTGAAACTGTGACCAAAAATATATAAAGATTTATATTTGCATCTGGGATGGCCATGTACTGCCTGAGCAAGACCACCAGCCCAAAAACATGCTTCAGGCTCACACATATGGAGTAAAGCCAGAGCCTTTTGGTCCACTTCAAATGCTCACTGATGTTGGAATGCAGAGTAAATCCATCTGGATTAACTCTAGGCTGGAGCCAGGAAAGCTGACTTGGACACACCTGGGGATGTCATCACCAGCAGCAAAGAGAAAGAGCATCTTCAGGTATCCCCATGGAATCTGCAACTGTCACGTGTGCTATGAGCCAGGAGCTAGGAGCTGACCCTCTCCCAGCTCACTGCCTCACTGGGAGAGAGTAAGTGATGCTGGGGATGTTTGGGGACATTCCCTGGAAGCCTGCTGTTTTCCCACCCCTGAGAGCTCTTCAGGTGCTGCTCTCCCCGCTCCACCACGATCCTGCCTGCCTGGCAGGGACATGATGTCACCTCAGCACCAGGCAAGCAGCCAATTCCATTGGAGGTGATTGACTGAAATCAGTCAGGGAAAATAGTGACAGAAATTTTATCAGCATCCTTGGAATACATCAAAACAGTATCAGGCTTAAGGATAAGTACAGAGGAGCAGTAATGAGATATGGCTTTATGCAGGAGATGGATTGATGTATCTGGGCCACTGCTAACTAAATCCTCCCTGAAGTCCCCTCTCTGTGGCTCTTCTAGCTCCTCCAGGATTAATCAGCTCTCTCCTTTTTCTCTGAAAGACACAAGGCAATAGGCTGTCTGCAGCTCCGAACATAAAGCCCTGCAGGAGCTCCCCTCTGGAGAGCATCAGTGGAGACAGCAGGGTGGCAGCCTCAGCCACCCACTCACAGCTGTGTCCTGCTCCCAAGTTCTGTGTTATTTATGGAGGCTCTTGCCAGAACAAGGCACAGACAGCTGACACTGAGTCTAGACTTGTGTGGTCCAGCAGGCACTGGGGTGAGGGCAATCCCTGACTTTGGATCCTGACAGCTACCTGGGGTGGGGTGAGAGGCATGATATACTCACATAGCCAAAGTCACATTTAGGATCAAACTGACCTTGGAGCACCTGGGGCAGAGTTGGCATCATCTAGTTCATCAGCCCAGAGGAGCAGTATGGGGTAACTGGGAGGTCTGGATTGCCATGGGAAGGATGGGGAAACTGACTGAGAAACTGCTTTAAGGTGTAGGAACACAAGAGGAAACAGTTTTCAAGCACAGATCCCAAGAACAGCTGACAGATCAGCAGGACGCTGTGCCCAGGGATCGGGCACATTGACTGCCTCCTGTGTCACTACGGAGAGAGTTCATGATGCAGAGAAGGGCTTTGCAAACCACCAGGTCAAACACCTCCAAGTGTGTTTGGAAGCTGCTGGGAACATCAATGCAGCACCTCCTCAGGTGCCCTCAGGCCAGGCAAGCTGCAGCACAAGCCAGACCAGCAGCATGGCCAGCCTGGACAGACCCATGTTACTTCTCCCAGCACTCACCAGCTCTTCACTCCTCAGGGTCACCAATTCCTCAGCCTCACTCTCTAAACACACATGTACCAGACTTGCAAATCTGCTTTTGTCTCTCAAGAGAGAAATCTGAGAACATTCCCAGGGATGCAGCTTCATCTCCTCCCTGTATTCAACTCATTTTCTCAGATAAATCCCCTTAGTTTCACCAGGGTTTAACAGGAGTGGAAGGTTATTTCACGTGAGTCCAAATGCTTCTATTTCCTCTATGTACATCTTTCAGCTTTAAAACAGCCCTTTCAAGTGCCAATGCTTCTTAACCAGCCTTCAGCCAGAGCCAGACATCAAAAGAAGGACTGTCTGGCCAGGAGAGCAGGCCATCTTTTCATCCATAGTTTGCAAAAGCATCACGAAATAACAAATTAAATCTCCAACTAATGCGAATATTTCACGCTGAAAGGGTTTTTCTACAGCATCCAGTCTTGAGGAAGGTCTTGAGCGTGTGCTTGTACATGGATTTATCTCTCTGTTCATACTGGGATGGCATCTGGCAGCTGTGATGTAAAGGCACAGGTCTGCTCTATTCAAAAAGAAGCATTTGAAAATAAGTTCTTAATGCTGCAAACATTTGAAGAACAACAAAGTTTTCCATCCTTAAGTAAAACTGACCAAGAAATAACTGACAACTTCAGTTTAGCATTATACAACCATAAACATTTGCAAAGTTAAAGAATGAAGACCGCAAAGCATATACTAAGGAACAGAATTTCAAGAGGGGAGTGTTTAGAATTGCTTATGTGATTTTAAAGAGAAAAGTGATGAAGCAGCTTCATTCTCCAAAGGAGTTCATGGCTCTACAGCATGACTACAACCATCAGTTTTTGGAGTGCTGAAACAGAGCATTATGACAGCATTTTTCACTATGGAGCTCTGTTTTAACTCTAAAAATAATCCCAAGAAGTTTGCTTTCTTGCTTTTTAAGGTCAGACCTTTTCCTAGCTTGTTTCTCACCCCAGGGATCTTCTTGTTCGAGAAGATGGTCTTTTTGGTTGGCTCTCTTTGGGTCCAGCTGTCTCCGGATTTAGAAGCTGTCTTAAAGTATATCTACGACCTGAAGCCTTTATGCAGGTACTCTCTGTAGCACCACTTCCCTAATACCAACACTGATGATCATCTTCCAAGTAGAATAGTAAAGGGAAGAATTTTGAAGGTGCAGCCCCAGACAGGCACCTGGGAGCTGACGCACATCAGTTTGTGCTCAAGGAAGTGACATTGACTGATGTGTTTGTTGTTTATGCCTTGTGGAGAGATAACTGAGACGGGTTTAATGATGGATTTCCTTGATGGGTTGGACATTTTGCTTAGCAAAAAGATCCTCTGCCATCATCCCAAGAGTGAAAGGCATTCTAAGTGCCTCCTGCTCTGTAATGGCAAAGCCAAGTTTGCAGTAACCCAGAATTAGATCCGAAGTTCTTGCCGATTATCTCCAGTGACCTCTGTGAAGGGCTGAGCATTGCAGATGGCTCCAAGCACCCTTCCAGGAGCTGTGCCCCTTCCTCAACTCCACTGTTCCTTCTACCAGCAGAAAAATGCCCCACTGAGAACATCACCCCCAAGAGACCAAAGCTGAATGAGTGTGGGATGGGAGATGGAGAAGAGGGCACAGCCGCTGAGCTGGGCTGGGGAGAGGCCAGAGAGCCCAAGGCAGGACAATGGTGACTTACGGAAGCTGGCGAAGGCAAGGAAGGGGAAGGACAAGAGCAGCTGAGGGCTATGAGGAGTAGGGGATCCAATGGTGATCTTCATCATGCACTCCCTGCTGGAATGCTAAAGGCACCAGACATGCCTGGGAAGAGGCAGCCAGTGGTAAGGCTCCATGACAGTGGGCTCCATCCTCCCAAGGACGCTTTCATCCGGCTGTGATTAAAGCCTTCACACCTGGAGGGGCTGAAGCTGCATGGACCTCTGTTGTGGGTTTGACCCTGGCTAAATGCCAGGCACCTACGACGTTTGCTTTCTATGCTCTCTCCTGCTGCAGCTATGCAGAGGAGAGGAAAAACTAATACAAAACACTGGACTGATGAGTTGAGATAAGATCACTGATAAGGGGACGCACAAGATTCAGGGCAAAAGCAGGCAGGAAACTTAAAGTTGCAAAAAAAGTGATTTATTAATCTAACAGTGTCAGAGGATAAATTGGAGATAATAAGCTCTTAAGACACCGTTTCTTCACTCACCCCCCTTTCCCTCTTAAGGCACCGCTTCCCAGCTCACCCCCTCCCCCTCCTTTCCAACTATCCAACAACTCCCGGGCAGGGGCAGGGTGTGGGTTTTTTTTTCTTAGGTCAGTCCATCACAATTCTTCTACTGCAGACACTGTTTCTCTATT
>VZRL01002078.1:56936-103220 GCA_013397895.1 Origma solitaria
TTTTTTTTTTCTGGGGTGTGACAGCCCTTGATCACAGGAAGTGGCCGTGGGCCAGGCAGGTGACTGTCACGGAGCTGCGCGGCCGCAGGGCCACTGTCCGTGTCCCCAGCAGGGCTGAAGGGGCAGGACCTCGGCGCTGTAACCTGCAGACTTGCTGCTTCAGAAGGCTGGGCTGGTGTTTATGTTACAAAGATCAGGCTCTGAGGAGTTGAGGAGTAAGGAAGGGCAGTAACTGAGAGGGAATGCATGAATATAGGGAGGAGGTGTTGTCAGTGTAGAAGACAAAGGGGCTCCAGAACTCCACAGCCCCCTGTGTTGGAGAGTGTCTTGTTTCTGCAGTGAGCAGAACAGGCAGAGAAAGCTCCTAGGAAGGATTAGGTGGCTTTTAAACAAGAAATTCATCTCTTGATTGCAGATAGGCATTGTTAATGCACTCAGCCCAGTAAAACAAGATTAAGTGGAGTGTTGGAGACTTGCTGTTTAACTGTGTTTCAAATTAAAACATTCAGTCTGTGACACAAATCTGCTCTTTTGGTGTATGCATACTGAAAGTAGCTGTCATCCACTAGACCAGGCAGTTCTTTCCCTTTCTCTGTGAGGAGTGATCAGCGATCAAAAAGACAAGGGCTTAAGCCTAAATACTACTTTTGTAAATGAAGATGTGGCTTTAAGGTTCATCTGCCTTGTGAGAACATGACAGGGGAGTTCTGGGGCTCCTTTTGACAGCACCAGTTTGTTGGGTGGATCTTGTGAATAGGTGGAGGACATGTTTCTGCAAACACTTGGGTGGTATTAAAATTAAGGGAAAAAAAGATAGCTTCTCATCCTGAGAGGGGAGGGTGTTAGCTGTAGGATCAGAATGAAAGAGGAAACCAAAGCAAACACTAGGGTTTTCGAGAGATGCTCTTCTCTTGGATAAAGTACTTCATGGGGTGCTGTGGGAGGCAGCCTAGCATGTTCTAGAAAGTTCATCTTGCCAGATAGACGTCATGAAGCTAAAAAGAGAAACCAAGCAATGTTGGGTTTCTGTCTTGCCTTGTTGACTGTGTATATTGTATGCTAGGCCAAAAGTGGAACAGAAAATTGCAAATGAGCCAGTAAGTTGGAGTGAGATGTTACCCAAGGAAGACTTGGAGGGTTTTTTTGGTAACTTCTATTTATCCTAGATAGTGTTGAGGAGGAGTGACTCTGGAAGATGGGAAGGGCCAGGAGGTACCTGAGTCTTCACCCAGTGTTATTTATGCCAAGACCTGGCATAATATGTCCTGATTTTTTTTCTATTTTGGGAAACTATTTATGGGCTTCTTCCACTAAAGACTGTGCAGGTTCCTGAACTCCACAGCTACAGGTGAGGTATTTATTTGAAAGACATCGAATGTTCTTAAGGCTTTTTTTTTTTGCTGTTATGATTTGCAGTTGCTGTAGATTGGGTCACATAAAAAATTGAGACTGTGGTGATGTGCATGAGGAGAGATGTCTGCCCCTTGGGCATGTGTTATGGAAATGTCTGGTAGCAGCAGAAGTGGCATAAGCTGGTCAGCAGAGCTCAGGTATTTATTTGGGTTTGTTTTTCATTTGTAGCTTTTTGTGGCTTCCTTTGACTGCCAAATCCTGCAAAAACCTTCAAGAGAAGCCCTGCGGTGTAGAGCCCTTTGCATCTTAGCAAAGCCTCAGGCCCTGCTAATCGTGTGGGTGTGGGGATGGCAGATCACCAGGCAGCCAGAGATAGATTCATCCCTGCAGGAGCTCAGTGGGATCCGCTTCGAGCTACCTGAGGTGTCAGGAAAACGCCTTGCACGTGTACAGTTGTATGTATCACCAGTGCAGCTGGTGCTCAGCATTTGCAGTCTCCCAAATACCCGGTGTGTACCCTGGTGAGCTGGTCACCTCGGCGGTCGGTATGTGGGACTGCTGCAGCGTGTTTTGCAGTGTGGTTTGCTGCTGGATCAGGAGAGATGCTGGGTTCAGAGAGCTCAGCCAGCATGGGCGGTTCCAGCCAAAGCTTTCCCTCAGCGTCCAGTACGTGATTTTAGGAAGCTGTATTGTCTCCTCTCTGGATAAAAGCCTGCTGTCTCTCTTTAGTTAATACTTCTGTATGGTATCAGCACAGGGAGCGAGAGGGGTTGGGCCGGGTTTGGCAGGTTAAAGGCAACTGCTCACATCTTCCCGTGTGATACTGGCCAGACAAACTCTGTCTGGAAGGTGGCAGCACCAAGGCACCGTTGTGTCACACTCTCCAGTTGCAGGAGAGCTTTGCCACACACCCAGGGAGTAGTAGCTTATAAATATACCCACCTTTCTGGGAAGTTTACCTTCCTGGCTAATACAAGTGCAAACAACTCAGATACAGTAAATCTGTTTTGGAGTTAATATTAATGCTTTTCCAGAAATGACTAACCAAGGAAGAAGTAAACTTTTTATCCCCTCAGCAGTTTTGTGCAATGGCTAGCTTGGTTACTTTTAAACATTATTCTTTAAAAGGGTCCCTTGTTTTTAATGTAATTTTGTTTGTACTTTAATTTTGCTGCCTTTTAGCATTAAGTGATCTGCAGTGGGATGCAGACAGATGTGATGTATTAACTGCTACACAGTGGGTAGTCAGCTATTTCATTTAATATACGTGTTATTTGTGGCTTTTTGGGGAATGTTCACAAGTAGCTGGTGTCCAGGGTTTTTTGTTTACTCCTGTGTTGGGAATTTTTGGCAATGGCAGCTCCAGCTGTGCAGAGAGATGGGTTGGTTATGGCATACCAGGGGCATGATGATTTGCAGTGTTGATCAGACCTGCTGAACAATCTGAAATTTCTTGGATTTGTTTCCAGTCTGAGAGGAGAAGACAGACAGCATATGTGTAGTGGAATGTTTGAGCTATAGTAAACTTTGCAAAAACATCCTCTTGCATTTTGGCTTTGTGCTGGCCCCAGGAATTCAAAGCAGGACCTGGCCTGGAGCTCGTGGCAGAGAACAAAGGCAGGGTGGGCACTGCGGGACAAATCTGGAGCCCTGGGTAAGAAATGTGTCCAGGATCAGTGTTAGATGAGCTGACCAGCCAGAGGTGGAATTAAGTTGCATGGAAGAAGCAGATCAGAGCTGAACAGGGAATTGCCATATCTCTCACTTTTAAATTCCAGGCTAGTCTGGGAAACGTGGGTTCTGATACGGTGAGGTTAAGCCTGTTCTCATAGGTGTGTACAAGGAGGGGAACATTCATAGGGAAAAGTCTCTTGGATCTCCCTACTGATATGGGAAGTTATGTTAGGGGGAAAGAAATGTGTCATTCAATTATGTTTCCACAGGAGATCAGCATTTATTTGCCCTCCTTGCTGGAAGGAAAGGAATCTCTTCAAAGGTCTAGAGAGGAGAAAGTTGATATATGTAGGATGGAAGTAGACTTTAATTTTATTTTCCAGCTGTGTATTATATATTTGTAGTTAGACTGCTGAAGGTCTTTTTAAGGCCATACCCTGAAGTGTTAAGAAGTGTGTCTTTTCTTCAGTGTTCATGTTGTGGCAGCTGTAAGTCCCGCATGTGTAGGTGGTGCCCACAGATGCCCAGAAGGAAACCAATGGGAGAATGCAGAGGGATTGCTGGATGAAGCTGGAAGTGACCGCCACTCCTGTGTTTAAGCTCCTGTCTGCTGTGAGGATTGGATTTGATTTTAATGCTACTCTTTGTGGGAAAGGCATAGGAAGGAATAGTATTATGGTTGCAACTTAGTCGTTATTGAAGTGATTAATTGAGTCATAGAATCTTAGAATTGTTTGAGTTGGAAGGGACCTTAAAGCTGATCTTGTTCCACTCCCTGCCATGGGCTGGGACACCTTTCAGTAGACAAGCTTGCTCCAAGACCTGTCCAACCTGGCCCCAGGGATGGGGCAGCCACAGCTGCTCTGGGCAACCTGTGCCAGTGCCAAGTTGCTGTAAATTCAGAGAAGACTCATAGTTCTTTGTTTGATTTTATTTTTTATATTTTTTTTCTCTCCTAGCTCAGCATCACTGCAAACAGGCGTCACAGTGACACTCCTGGGCTGCTCAGTGGGGCCTTGCAGATGAGCTCTCTGCGAGCTGTGGTTTTTCCTTGCCTCTGCTCCACCACGGTGGTCACACTTCCTGCCCCTGCCCCATAGAACTGCTTGTTTCTGTGGAAAATTTAGCATCTTTTAAACCCCAAGGAGGGTAAGAATGGGCCAGAGGTCTTGAATAGTAGTGGGGTGATGGCTTGTCAGGTCTGTTCTTCGGCTGAGGAGCAGGACGCTCCACAAGCAGGACAAGCTGGGAGACCATGGGATTTCTGCTTGATTTTACAATGTGCTCCAGGAAAAGGGAGTACCGTGGCAGACTTCTGGAGTTGGCTCTGTTCCTGGTTAATATTCTTGCATAGTAGCACTTTCTGTGGCTGCACGTTACCTGTACATCAACACCCACAATGCAGCTGCTGTACCTCATCATCCTTTACCTTGGAGCTGTGAGGAAACATCCAAGGAAATTTGCTTTGTTGGAGTTGTAATTCCTAATAGGAATCCTAATAACAGAAAAAAACCAGATTGGTCACACTAAAATGTTGTCTGGTGCCGGAGTGTGGAGCAATCTGCTGTTCCCACAAGACTCTGGAAATTGGTGCTAGTGCAGCAGTGGGCTGAGCTGTGGCTGTACCCAGTGTGCCTTATGCTCCATGCTGGCTTTGCCACTGGAGAGCATGTGCAGGAGGAACAAAAGATACTTTTCTTGCTTCTCCTAGAATTTCCCCTCTTAACTTTCCATTGGAAAGCATATGGCAACTTGATCATGGGGCAGTTGGTGTGGATTTACACCACAGTGATAATTGTGCCTGTGCATTTTCTGTCCATAGTGAGTGGGAAGTAGCTGCTCTGTTTACTGTGACCATTAATTACCAGTCAGGTGGAGCACAGCAAGTAGCCACAGATGCTTGCCATAGAGTGGCTAATGCTGTCATTCCTAATGCTTTCTGCACCCCTGTGCCTTGCCTGGGCACCCTTTAATCATGTAATTCCACCTGGAATAACATAACCTTGAGGCAGGTTGTGACACAGGAATGTCAGTACCTGAAGGGAGGCAACAAGGAAGACAGAGAGGGACTTCTTACAAGAGCATGAAGTGACAGGACAAGTAAGAATGGATTCAAATTAAAAGAGAGTAGGTTTGAATTGGATATTAGGAAGTAGTTCTTTGCTGTGAGGATGGTGAGACCCTGGCACAGGTTGTTTAAAGAAGCTGTGGGAAGTGTTCAAGGCCAGCTTGGACAGGGCTTGGAGCAACCTAGTCTAGTCCCTGCCCATGATGGGCGGGGGGAAGGGTGGAACAAGATGGACTTTAAGGTCCTTCCAACCCAAACTATTCTGGGATTCTATGAAGCAGGTGATGTAGTTGGTAAGAGCGATCCTCATGTTTGAATGCAAAAGGCTGCTGTTGTTGGAAACCAAAGGAAAAATAGCCTTTCTAGGGGGTTTAGTTTCAAACAGCTTAGGTTTTTTTTCTTCAAAAGATCCGGGGTAATGGGTGGCCTGATAATTTGCATCTCTATTTTGTAACACCACCTTAAGGCATTGGTAGTAGCAGTGCCACAAGGAGTTATTCTCAGGGATTTAGCAGCAATCCATGCTGTGCCTCCTGCATGTGCCTGTGACTTCGTACATTTTCCAGTGTATCAGATTGGAAAAGCTGAAAAGGGAGTTAGCAATGCCATGAAACCTTCAACCATCTGTGTTCCGCTTGTGCACTGCAGCTGAGCGATTGGTGGTGTGGCACCTTCTATGCTAGGATGAGCAGGACAGGCATTTTGGCCTCAGAAAGCACCAGCACATTGGATTAAGTGCAGCATCCTTATGGTAGTCACAGGGTCACACTATACTGAGGCTCTCCTTAGCCTTTTTACACTCCAGTCATAAGAGTTTAATTAAATTTTACTGTTCTGTGCTACGGTGATTGTGCTTTCCACTGCATAAATCCTGTTTTCCTGAGCTGCCATTCATACAGAGAGTACGAAGCACGTTTAGAGCGATACAGCGAGCGGATCTGGACATGCAAGAGCACAGGAAGCAGCCAGCTGACACACAAAGAGGCTTGGGAGGAGGAGCAGGAGGTTGCTGAGCTGTAAGTACCAGTGGGGTCTTGAGTTTGTGCCTGTCTTTAGGTGTTGGGGCATTAGAGTGGGCTTGGGAATGTGTGGGGCTGTTAGTTTGTGAGGTGAGGTCAAGAGCTGTAAGGGGATCTGGGGATTCTGGAATTGAGAGCAGGTTAAGTCCAAATTGTATGCCATCACTAATGCAGTTGGGTAATTTACTTATTTAGTACTGTATCTTGGTATTACTTAAACCAAAATAGTTCAGCATATGGCACTTGGCATATTTTAAAGCCCCTGGAGTAATGGGAATGCTTCAGAGGAAAAATAACAAATCTTGAACAATGTAAAGTAAAAATAGAGTAAAAAGAGGCTGTCAAAGTGTTTGACATCGGCCAGGTCCGCACCTGTAATTATTTTCTCCAGATCTGCATTAGAGTTGTTGTAGTGAGATTTTGGGGAATCTGCTCTACTTGAAACAACAAAGGGTAGCTGGCAAGAGTCCTTGCCTCTGTGTGGACTGTGCTCCTCTGGGCTGCTGTGGCTCTGACCTCCTCCTCTAGCCCACAGGAATCCTTGGATGAGATCCAGCAGGGCGCTTGCCGTAGAAGTGAATTTTCTGTAAAGGTGCAAGTCCTTGTCTCAACCAACGCATATAATTTACTGTGTGATTAACAAATTGTAGGAATTATGCCAAACAAATGACATATTTCTCCATTCTGTCAACGGATGACTTGGACTTCTGTGACTTTTTTCCTCTGCATTTAAACTGCGGAGAGTGTCAGTGTTCACCTAAGAGGTGAAATTTTCTGCTGCCTCTCTTCTCATTTCTGATCCGTTGGCAAAGAGTTCACAGCCTTCTCTTAAGGAAAAATTCCCCATCATTTGTGGTTGATCACAACCTTAAAGTCAACAAAGAAGAAACCCATTAGTAATAGTCCTAATTTCTGTGAGGGGTGATGCACTGCTGCCTTCATGCTTTGCTCCCTGGTGGTGTTTTAGAGGACAGTGCAGAGCCAGCTCCATAAACTTATGATCCTGAGTCAAAACCCAGCGGTCTAGTGCTACTTTCTTTGTTATCCATGTTGGATTCATTGACCACTTCTGAAAGCATTAAGAAATGTCAATGAAATATAAATGGGAGATTTCTCAATAACAAATTTAGCTATAGTCTCTCTAATTTGGGGGGAAAAAGAGTCTGTGAAAAGAGATTTTGGTCTTGTCTCTTTGAAACAGGATGAAAAGTTTCCTAAGCAGTTTGGCTGCTTTAATACCTGACACAAGGCTGGATAAAAAACTTCATTTAGACAGGTTGCTGAAGGGATAAATTTGCTTATAGCAGTTGTAACACAGCACACATAGCTGAGGGTTCTCAGTCACAGATCCCGGAATCTGGGAAGCTGAAAGCACTTTGGAAAAATGGAGTATTTTGTTCCTCCTTACAGTGACTTGAAACGGACAGAAGCCAAAAGGCTTTATGCAACATATTAGTGCCCTTGTCAGCTACCTGACTTCAGCTCTTAGAAGGGAAAGAAGGGAAGTAAATTTACCACAGTGCTCTCTCTTCTTAGAATGAAAAAGTTTGAAGATCATGATGTGATGAAACACACAAGATACTTTTCTCTGGCAAGATAATTTGATTGTGTAAACCTGCCTCTATGTTTACTGTGCTGGCAGTCTGCTGGGGGAGAAGGAAATGCTTTATTTTCATCAGATTTGTGGTGTTATTGGAAACAAGCATTTTAAAGTAACAAGCCCCAGAATAATTGCATGGTCTTGATCTATATTTAATATCTAATAGAGAAGCAGTAATAACCACCATGGAAGGTTTCACACTCAGTCCTGCTCCTCCTCTTACTGTATTCCTTCTGGGAAGGACCAGGATTTTCATAGGGATTTTCATGCCAGCTAACACCTGGGGAAGTTCTGAGGGGAGAGAGGGCAGCAAAAAGCTCTTGGATGTTTGCATGCTAATGGGGCATCTGCCTCAACCATTGTCCTGGCTCTTAACAGGAATTCCTGGAATTGGAAGATGGGAGGCTATTTTGCTTTTAGGCTTTTGTTCCCTGAACAATGAAAACTTTTGTGCTTGCTCAGTTTAAAGGAGGAGTTCCCTATCTGGTATGAGAAACTGGTCCTGGAAATAGTCCACCACAACACTGTGTCATTGGAAAAGTTGGTGGATGCAGCTTGGTTGGAGATCATGACCAAATTCGCAGTGGGAGAAGAGTGTGACTTTGAGGTAAGGATATGTTCTCCATTTTATCCCATGCTTCTGCACAGGGCTAATTCCAGATAGCTAAAGCCAGGGGATGGGAAGAATATGTTGGCCACTCACAGCGGGATGTGAGAATTTATTTTCTATAGAATCCCAGTAACAGCACCTGCTTTTGGATGGAAAATGGTTCTGTGAGCCATACATCCGGTGGAAGGTGTCCCTGTCCATGGCAGGGGTTTGGAACTGGATGATCTTTAAGGTCCCTTCAACTCAAACCATTCCAGGATCCTGGAATAATGGCAAGAAAAAAATGACTCGTCTGTGTGTATGCATGGAAAACAGATAAAATTCTTATATTGCTTAAATATATGATGATCTGTGTGTATATAAATACATAATTCAATTAGAAGAAATTAAAAATTACCATTTGTCATAATCTTTTCACCTGATATATTTCCCAAGGGAGCGGTAGTCTGAAACAAATGGAGCTTGAAGTCAAAACTTAAAAATCTCTAACAAGGTTCTAATGATTTGAAAATTCCCTCCAAAACTGGGAATGTTGATGGAAACTCAAACTTTTTTAAATAAGGAGAAGTTAGTGTTATGTGTGATCGATGTTGTGATCATAGTCCCTAAACTGGGGTTGCTGAGAACACGCTTGCACCTTGTGCACATAGTGTGTCCTTAGGCTGAGGAAGCAGCATTGGAAAACCCTGTGGGTTGGGAGTTTTGCTTTTAGGTCATCTTAGCTGATATTTTTCTCTTCCTCATAGTACTAAAGCCCTTTAGCTTACCTGTCTTGTTCAGGTCCAATCTTCACCAATATTTCCGTGCAGGTTGGTAAGGAGAAAATGTTGCCTGTGAAAGTTGTGAAAATACATCCCCTGGAGAAAGTGGATGAAGAGGCCTCAGAAAAGAAATCTGACGGAGCCTGCGATTCTCCATCCAGTGACAAGGAGAACTCCAGCCAGGCAGCCCAGGACAACCAGAAGGAAGCTTTGCTGAAGGAGGATGACAACAGGAGGGATAGTATGAGTAAGTAGTGAGACAGCATGGCAGTAGGTAGTACCTGGCAGTGAGTGTTGGTGTTTATGTACATCTCGGGGCTGGGCCATGAATGCTTAAAGTGTTATGGGGTGAAAATACAGAAATTGTCCTTGTTAGTGGTGAATTTTTGAGGCGTCAGTGCTGTTGGCTTTCAACTGTTCTTGCCTGTTTTAAAGCAGAAAATGTGCTGTCATTCTAAGGTGTAATACCAAAAGCAGTGCATGAAATGTATAAACTTCTGAAGTATAACAAGTGTACTTATAAAAAGAAGGGAAAAGCAAAGGTTCATTCAGAATTAAAAAGTTCTGCTGCAATGTTCATCCTCTGAGCAAACCTCCCTAGTTCTAAAGTGTGTTCTTTTGCAGTCAGAGACAAGCTCTAATGCTCTTTGTCCCCAGTTGTTATAAAAAATAAGTGGGTTTTTTCATTTTTAGTTTATTCCTTTTCCAATTTTCAAATGCTGAGACAAAATCCTTTTTTTTTCCCTAAGAGTTCTAAATAAAGCATTCTTTAAAACCTTGTTCCCCTCTCATACCTGTTCCTCCTTGCTGCAGAGCTAAGTAGTGGTGTCCAGGGCTTTTCTTGATTCTGAGGAGGTGTTATTGGAAGGAAAAAAAAACCTCAGTAAGTTTATGTCCTGTGCAACTTCTTGAAAATGGAATTATAAGATTCCTTTAAACAAATTACAAAAAGTGTTTTCAAACAAACCCCAATCCCACAATATAGCTCTGACTTGGAGAGCTTTATTTTAAAATCTCATAAATTAATAAACTGTTGGCATTTGTAAATAGTGACTCCAGCATATGGGAAAGGTGTGTGTAATCTCCTCTGATGTGGGGAAGCAGAAACTTTGAAAACAGCCCAGCAAGCAGTAGCCAGGTCAGGAGTGGAAAAGAAGTTCTACCAAGGTCTAGTCCTGAGCTTAATAATGTCAGCTCTTTCTGATGGGTACTGGAAAAAGTTATGAGCTGTTCTGATTTCATTGCAGTGTTCTGTAAAATCAGGAAGTAAAAAAAAAAAGGTGTTTCGGAAACAAATCTGGCCTTATACAAATCATTTGAAACAGCAGCTGTGCTTAGAGAGGGGCTAATGATGCTTTATTTCTTTATACATGTATTTTTTTATTGAGTGGTGGTTCTCTTGAGGTGCCTTATAAGGGGCATGGGGAAGTACCTTGTACTTCAGAAATGCTCAGTGGCCAAATTTACAGCAGCAATTTTGGACCTGGATGTTTAAAAAAGGTTTACCTTGATCCTTTGTGTGTTGATGTGCAGTATTCCAGCAGCTGTGGGCATTGCCAGTGCAGCAATCCAAGGCTGGATACTGCAGGAATAAGGGTTCCTGCTCCTGTTTCATTCTCTCACTGTTGGTTCTGTATGTAGTCCCCTCTGTAAGCTGGGACTGTCCTCCCCTTTCCGGAAAAGATGAACCTCAACATTTTGCAACTCAAGATGCTGTCGGAGTCATTACCTAAGCAGTAGACACTCATTCTTTCAACTCTCCTCCTGGTTCATACTGTTATGAAAAGGTTATTTTATTGCTAATGCTTTTATATTCTGGGTTATAACAAAACATTGGCTCATAGTAACATCATTGAAACCAATTATTCCAGAGTCTGTTAATGTAATTATGTAGCATTTCTTAGTTACACACCGGACTACAGAAACAGGGAATGCTGACTTACATTAGCAGAGGCTAGGGGTTCCCAGCCTCACTGACCTGGACTTTTTCTCTTTAATAATTTTCACATGTGATCACATGATATGGATTGAAGTCACTATTCTAGGGTGAGTAATCGGAAGCAGTAACAACCTCTGTGTAACTGTGATGTAAGAGCTGTGTGTGCCTGTGTGCACATGAGGGGGCAGAGCAAGCCTTGGTGGTTCTGTTAATACTTGTGTCAAACTTGCTGGTTTTGTTAGAGGAGAAATGGGCAGAGAAAGATAGTTTCAGTCTCTCTGCTTAGGAGTCTACTCTCCTTCAGAAGCTGAAAATAATGCTTTATACCAGCTTTGTTGCATCATTTGTGCAGTCTGAAGTGACTATATTTTTAGTTGCTTAGGAAATTAACTCAGGAGAATCTGCACGACCAAGAGGAAAGGCTAAATTGTCCTGAAAATGGATGGTGAACTGCTGAAAGCAGGTTCTGTAGCTTGAGCTGGACTTGAAACTAATACTGCTCTGGAAAATCCAAAATAAAATGAATACAGGAAACAACGGAATATAGATACTTTAGAATCAGCTGTGTTGAAAGGGACCTTAAAGATCATCTCACTCCAACCCCCCTGCCATGGACAGGGACATCTTCCAGTAGACCATTTTCCTCAGAGCTCCATCCAGCCTGGCTTTGAACATTTCCAGGGATAAATGTTTGTTTTATTGCAATACAAATGAAGTTGGCTTTTTCAAATTAACTTTAGGAAGGAATGGATAGTGATTTCTTCTTCCTCACCCAAATATCCAGGTGCTGTTTGATGGAATTCCATATAGTCATCCCTATTTGCGGAATCTAGAAAGCAAATCACAAAATGAGAGGTCACTTGGGTTTATACCGTGTTAGCTGTAATGCTGCTGGAGCTTCAGTGCTCTATTATGTGATGCTGAGATCTATATATTTACATTTTATTTAGGTTTAACATCTATTTGCATTTTCCATATATTTAGTAGATAATTACTCTCATCCCTCATGCTTGCTTTACTGTTTTCTTTGAATCCTAGGAAGAAATTCTTCCCTGTGTGGGTGGTGAGGCCCTGGTATAGGTTGCCCAGAGTAGCTGTGGCTGCCCCCATCCCTCGAAGTGTTAAGGCCAGGTTGGACACAGCTTGGAGTACGCTGGTCTAGTGGAATGTGTCTTTGGTCTAGTGGAGGTGGTGGAATGAGATGAGCTTTAAGGTTCCTTCCAACTCAAACTATTTCATTATTCTATGATAGCCCCAAACATAAAAACATCTGGGAATTGCTTTCTTCTTAAGACAAAACCAAGTCAGTGATTCCTGCCGTGGAATTGTTTCAAAGAAGGCATGGCAGAGGCAGCCAGGGCTGTTGGCAGGAGTTCCCTATGCAGGTTTACTGGTTAGGTTATGGAACCTGTCTCCCCTTCGTAAATCTTGTAGACCTTTTCTACCTTTGCACAGGTAGTTGCAGCTTACTGTTTCCAGAGAGAAGGGTTTAATTGAAGATCGTCCTTTGTACTCCTTTATGATAGGTGTTACCTTCTTAGTTCAGAGCTGGTCAGGGCCTCCTTCCCAACCTGTATCTTCAGGCTATTTCTGAAACTGTTTGGGTTCTTTTCCTGATGTTCTAGTTTGACCAAACACTGTACAGTTAGAAAGGAGTAGGGTGCCCAGTCCAGTGGTGGCCTGGATTCTTTAACCTTATTTGTTTTTTACTGTAATATTAAGACAGTCTCACCTTCCTTTATCAGATGATCGAGCACGTAGGTCTCCTCGGAAGCTTCCCACTTCTTTGAAGAAGGAAGAAAGGAAGTGGGTTCCGCCTAAATTCCTGCCACACAAATATGATGTCAAACTGAAAAACGAAGATAAGGTGAGATGTCTGCTTGAGTCTGTTCTATTATAACATGAATGTGCAAGTTTAATCACTGTCTGCGATTATACAGCATAATATAGTACTTTATGCCAGAGTCATGGCATTGGAAGCAGAAGAGGTGTCTGTGAGGCTGAGCAGCCTGGCTGTTTCTACCTGTGATTGGGTTTTGTGCATGGAAACACTTTGTACTACACACACTGAGTCACAGAGCTTTAGCATGGTTGCTCTTAAATGCCTCATCTCTGGTCAGGCCATTAATGAGACCAGTTAGATCATGAGTGGTGGTTGCTGCTGTTGTCCTGACCAAGCTGCTCCAAGTTGGAGGTGGCAGTGCTTTAGGAAGCTCTGAGTAGCTGCAGCACTGCTCTGTGCTTTTTGTCTGCTCTTTGCTAGTTCAACAAGTAAGACAGTGCTGACCTCAATGAGTACCATGTACAGAGCTGTTCCTCTGGTCTCAGGAAAGAAATCAAAACAAACATGAATATTTAAAAGCTTTAAAGTCAGTAGCAAGCACAAGCTGGAGGAAGGTCAGAGATAAAACAGTGGGCTTTGGCAAAAAATCTGCAACCTAAGCTCTTGGTTTTAACTGTTTTGACTATCTGATTCTGCTACCAATCTCTGTGTGTCTCAGTTCTGCAAGTTCTGTTTGTTTGAGTCTTTCCAAGAGAGCTTTGAATGAGCAAAGAGGTTTTGGACATGAAGCAGTACAATGATCCTGGCTCCTTTTAGCCGTATGATCTGTATTTATAATGTGGTTAGAAGTTAATCATTAACAGTGTGTCTGCTTGTTATCTCCAAGATCATTAGCAATGTTCCAGCAGATAGCTTAGTCCGTACAGAGCGTCCTCCCAACAAGGAGATCCTGAGGTACTTCATCCGTCACAATGCGCTACGCGCTGGCACATGTGAGAATGCCCCATGGGTCGTGGAGGATGAGTTAGTGAAGAAATACTCTCTCCCCAGTAAATTCAGTGACTTCTTGCTTGATCCACATAAGGTAAGAATCCCTATAAATACCTGCTTTGCTTTCCCACCCATTCCTTGGGACTTGGCAGAGACCTCAGTGTGCTGGTTGGGTTTTAGAATCACAAAATCAGTAGGGTTGGAAAAGCCCCGTAAGATCATCAAGTCCAACTGTTCCCCCAGCACCACCAAGGCCACCACTAAACCATGTCCCCAAGTGCCACATCCACATATCTGTTAAATCCAGAGTGAAGCAGGGCAGGAAAACCTACTCTTTTGAATCCTGACATTTTGAGAGGTGACATGGCTTGAACATCTGAAACAGTGGTCTGCTCTGAAAATTTGAGATGCAATTGTCTTAGTTTTTCCAATAGTTTACATTACTTGTCTGCTAGTAAAGATGTGATTTCCTGATGTAAGAGAAATGGGAGACCTACAGTCCTTATATGATAGTGTAAGGTATTGGGCCCAAGACCTGGATGCATGTGACTTCATGAGGCCTGGTTCTTCTATGGGGCTACATTGAGTGATGGCAGATGCCACAAATATAGTATTGAATGGGTTCTTCCAGCCCTTTGTGCTAACCAGACGGATATAGTATTAACCAACTGAATGCTATACCATGAAATCTCCTGTTTTGCAATCCATCTTTTGGTGTAGAAAGCACTGTTCATTTAGTAAACTCACTTTTTCGTAGACTTTGTGAAGTGTTGTTCTGAAAGTAGAAGATAAATATTTGTTCAAGGGGGACTGGCTTCAAACTCGCACGGAGTAGGTTTAAATTGACTATTGGGAAAAAATTCTTCCCTAGGAGGATGGTGAGGCCCTGGCACAGGTTGCCCAGAGAAGCGTTTCCATCCCTGGAAAATGTCCAAGGCCAGGTTGGACAGGGCTTGGAGTAACCTGGTCTCAGTGGAAGGTGTCCCTGCCCATGGCAGGGGCTGGAACAAGATGGTCTTTAAAGTCCCTTTCAACCCAAGCCATTCTCTGACTCTGATTGTGATTGCAGAAGCCTGTGACCCTTAATACAATGAGCAGCTTCATTTTAAAAAAAAAATTTAAACATGGGCAAAAATAATTGACAGAGATCTAGATAACCTTTATTTACCTTTCAATATTAATACAAATCATTCTTAATTTTAGTATATGGCTCTCAACCCCTCAACCAAGAGGAAGAGCTCTCGGTCACCTGACAGAAAGCTTCCTAAGAAATCTAAAGCGGATGGATCTTCCCTGGGACAGCCACTGAGTCCAACCCTGTGGTGCCATGTGCATTTGGAGAAATCTATAATTGGCTCTCCGCTGAAGGTGAAAAACTCTAAGAACTCAAAATGTCCTAAAGAGGAGCTGGAAGAGGTGATGAAAATTGTGTCACCTGCTAAACTTGGTTCTAATTTTCACATTCCAAAGAGGAGCAGACTAGGAAAGGGCAACAACAAATCTTTGGACAAAAAGCAAAGAGGTAAAAGGGTTCTGAATGGGCAGAAGTCGTCAGGGAAAGCAAAGTCTCCCAGGAAAGGCTTGAAGACCCCCAAGATGAAAATGAAACAAATGACGCTGCTGGACATGGCTAAAGGTACCACTAAGGTGTCCAGGGCCCCCAAGAATTCTGGAGGCACCCCTGGATCTTCCAGAAAACCCCATAAACACCTGCCTCCTGCAGCTCTCCATCTCATTGCCTATTACAAAGAAAACAAAGACCGGGAAGACAAAAAAAGTGCTCTTTCCTGTATCATCTCTAAAACAGCTCGGCTGCTCTCCAGCGAGGACCGTGCCCGTCTCCCTGAGGATTTGCGGGGGTTGGTACAGAAGCGCTATGAGCTGCTGGAACACAGGAAGAGATGGGCCACCATGACTGAGGAACAGCGGAAGGAGTACATGAAAAAGAAAAGGGAAAAGCTGAAAGAGAAACTGAAGGAAAGAGCAAAGGAGCGGAAGGAGAAGGAGATGAAGGAAAAACTGGAAAAACAGCGGAGATTTGAGGACCAAGATCTGAAAGGGAAGACATTACCTACTTTTAAACTGGTTGATACTCCAGAGGGACTTCCTAACACCCTTTTTGGGGATGTGGCCATGGTGGTGGAGTTCCTGAGCTGTTACTCAGGGTTACTGATGCCCGATGCTCAGTATCCCATCACAGCAGTGTCCCTGATGGAAGCCCTTTGTGCAGAAAAGGGAGGCTTCTTGTACTTGAACAGGGTACTGGTCATTCTGTTGCAGACCCTGCTGCAGGATGAAATTGCTGAGGATTATGCTGAGCTGGGAATGAAACTTTCTGAAATCCCCCTTACTCTGCATTCCGCTTCTGAGTTGGTTCGCCTGTGCCTGCGCAAGTCAGATGTGCAGGAGGAAAGTGAGGTCTCAGATAATGTAGATGAAAGCAAGGATTCAGCAGCTTTCGAGGATAATGAGGTACAGGATGAGTTTTTGGAGAAACTGGAGACGTCTGAGTTCTTTGAGCTGACTCCTGAAGAGAAGTTGCAGATCCTTGGAGCACTGTGTCATCGCATCCTAATGACATACTCAGTGCAGGACCACGTGGAGGCCAAACAGCAGGCCTCAGCTGAGCTGTGGAAGGAGCGCCTGGCCATCCTGAAGGAGGAGAATGACAAGAAGAGGGCAGAGAAACAGAAGCGAAAAGAAATGGTGGCCAAGAACAAGGAGAATGGGAAAGATGAACATATGATGGGAAGAAATGAGAAGAAAAAACATGAGATGATGAAAATAGAGCAACGGGTTGAAATCGAAGCTGATGATATGATCAGTGCTGTGAAAAGCAGGCGCCTTCTTGCCATCCAAGCCAAGAAAGAGAGGGAGCAACAAGAAATACAAATGCGAGGTAAGAAAAATTACCTAGTGAGTAGAGTGTTTGTGTGTTGTGGAATAACTTCATGGCAAAAATGACAGCCTGTTTTCAGAAGCATTGTCTGGTTTTAATGGATTTGCTCACTGGAGATTTATAATTCAGCTGCTGGGCTTCCTATGGCAGCTCAAAATCTGTAAATTTAAGAAAGAGCAATACCTGCTTCTAGTTTTTTATCTGCGGGTGTCTTTTGTTCAGTACCTTTCTAATTATGGCAGGACAACACAGTATCTATTTTGGGAGCAGAAGACAACCAAAAATTTGTCTTATGTCCAAACATCATCTGGTCCTTGGGTACAGAAGAGAAGTTTCCTGCCTAAAAGCAGTTCCTACTGCTGCTGCTGGCCCTGCTGCTGTGCCCATGGTCAGGTTGTTGCCAGCAGCCCTCTTCCCAGATCAGGACTTGGGTAATCTCAGTTTACTGTTTCTCACTTTAAAGAATTAGTTATGGAGTTATATAAATATAAACTGCCCACTCAAACCTCTAAATCATGAGTTGCAACACCAAACTTTGTGTAAGTAGTGCTGTTTGGAGAGTATGGATGTAAAGAGAGAACACTTTGGAATTACAGGGGTTTTATTGGTTGTAAATGTGCATACTGGGCAGGTGGAAATGGACAATGTAACTCATCTAGGTTGTTATTTCCATTCTGAAACAAGTGAGGGATAAACATCCCTCATGGAGCCTGGCTTTTGTGCCTTAGCTGGAATGTGGGAGTATCTGTTGTGGGAGACCAGGAATCACAGAATGGTTTGGGTTGGAAGGGACCTTAAAGTTGTTTGCATTCCACCCCCGCTTCATGGGCAAGGATACCTTCCACTAGACTAGGTTGCTCCAAGCCCCATCCAGCCTGGCCTGGCACAGGTTGCCCAGGGAAGCTGTGGCTGCCCCATCCCAGGAAGTGTCCAAGTGTTGGATAGGGCTTGGAACAAGATGATCCTTAAGGTCTCTTCCAACCCAAACGGTTCCATGATTCTGTGATATTACAGTTTTTGTCCAGGCTTTCTTCATCCTTACACCTTGACTTCTTAATTATTTTTTTTTTCTTTTAGAATGGTGGGCAGAAAGTAAGCTGAAGAGTATATGGTTGTATTAAAAGAATGTTAACTAAAATCCCCAATAAAAGTATTTTTTTTACCCCCATCATGTGGTAAAATAAAAGACAATAGGGATATTTGCAATAAAGGAAAGCTAATGCTGCTCTGTGCTGATTCTAACAGTGAGGATGGAAAAAGAAGCGGAGGAAGAAAGAATCCGGAGGCATAAAGCTGCTGCTGAGAAAACCTTCCAGGATGGAATTGCCAAAGCCAAGCTGGTGATGCGCAGGACCCCAATTGGCACTGATAGGAATCATAACAGGTGGGAAAGGAAATGACCATGAGCTTCCATCTCTGCCCTGAGAGAGGGGCTGTGTCAGATACCATCCCCTGGGAAGGGATTGATAAGGGAGGGTGTGTGGAATTGTGGAGGAGAGAGAAGAGGAAGTATTTGTGTATATGGAGTGTAGTGGCTAGTTACATGCCTAGCTTTTTGAGGCCTTCCTGTGGAGGTTCGAGTGCTGACGTTAGGTGCTCTCACTAGGATCTTTTTTTTGTTGTTTTTGTTGCACTGGAATGCTTTTGGAATGGATTCTAAGCAAAGCTTTCCTTGTTTCTCAGCTGTGCTAATATAAAGATAGGCATGAATTCAGCTTTTAGTGAGTAAAGCACACAGATGCTTCTCCCCTCAATGCAAATAAAAGTGTGTGTGTGTGTGTGTAGTGTGTGTGTAACTAGCCAGAAAAGGAGAGCAGGTACCTCTTAACACACATTTCTTACAGGTACTGGCTGTTTTCGGATGAGGTTCCTGGCTTGTTTATTGAGAAGGGCTGGGTACATGACAGTATAGACTACAGATTCACCCTTCCTCCCCACCAGAAAAAGGAAGATTTGAAGAAGGACTGCAGCCCTGGAGGTATGGTCAGCCTGACTGTCTCGAGGCTATGTCCTCTGCTCTAATTGGCTGTTGGAATGGAGTCATGGGTGTGAAAGAGCTGTCTAGTCTGAGTGTTTTCGTGGGGATACTCTGATTTAAGCCTCCTTTTAACACTAGAAGCCTGCACACAGGATGTGCTGGTGATACTTCCCTTCTGTAGCTGCAGGTCTGGAGACTACCTGCAGTGTCCCACCTAAGGACCATGGGATACAGGCTCCTCTCCTACAAGTAGCAAGGCTGATGTCTGTTGACATCACCCCTGTGGTTCACTCAGTCCCTGCTGAGCTGCAGCGTGCCAGACCCTTGCACAGTTAGCCAGTTGTGCTGCAGACTGAGGGTGTCCATCACAGTGCTGATACACCGCTGGTGCCAAGACTTCCAGATCAGCCTGTGGAATAGTAACAAGCAGGGCAGTCTGTTAGATACCCACAGCTTTGCTGATTGAGGTTGTTTGGCAAACATCCCTCTTGCTCTTCCTCTCAGCCTGCTCTTCACCTTTGCTGAACATGTATGCGAGGTGCAAGGGACTTGCTGAACTTCTAGTGCTTCCTCTGTGATTTTGCGTGGCTGACTTGGAGCCTGGCTCCTGGAGCCTTGCAAGCGTGAACAGGCACAAAAATCCATCTGTACAGAGGGAAACAACACTTCTGTATGGAAATAGTTCTTGGGACAGAAGACCCTGCAGTAATCTGACTCAGATGAGTTTCAGTCCTGATCATTTCTTGCTTTTGAAACGTGACATTCTGGCACTGTGTCTGTCTGTAGCAATCCTGCATGGGAGAGCTCATGGAGTTAGATCTGAGCTGTCACCTGGAAGGGTTGTTTTAGATGAGGGACAGACTAGACACCTACAGAGGAATGGAACAGGGCAAACCTACAGTGAGATCCTTCATCCAGATGTAACTCTACAGCTACCTGTGTCTTGGTTGAACTGGAAGTTCATCACTCCGTGCTCCTCCTTGGGGTATATTTTCTTGTGTGAACTCTTTCAAATACTGACCAGCTGTGTTCTGTACAACTTGTTTCCAAGTGTTTTATCTCTCAGCTGTTGCCCCAACCAGTGGGCAGGATTTCAGCGTGTTCCTTTGGAAACTTAACAATTAAAGGCCTAAATGAGTTAAGGTTTAAATTCATGTCAGAGTGTTGTCTGAGATGCTCAGAAATAGAAACATGCTGCTAATACCTCCTTTGGTTCTCGAAGTGCTTTGTCAGTACACAGCTAGAAAATGAAACTAGTTTTCTCTATTTGGAACAGTAGGAATGCTGCTCAGGAATCTACTGGAGCCTGTCCTTTTCTCTTACAGAGAAGCGGAAGAGCACAGGCAGTGATGGCCGAGGGAATAAGCTGCCCCGCACCATGCTCACCACAGACCTGCCTGCTGAGACCACCACTCCGAAGCAGGGCCAGAACTTATGGTAACACACATTTTTATGGCTGCAAAGTAGTCAAAGTGTAGAAGTCAAGGAAACTAGGGAGATTTTGCTGGACCATGCTACAAACCTGTTCCTCTTGCAGTGCTGAGCAATTGGGTTGGTTCAGCAGCTCCCCAGGCTTCTGTTGCTAATACTATTACTGCCCTGCCAACAGGGCAGCCAGTCCTAGAGCCAGTGGAACCATCATTCAACCTAGTCAATCACACAAAGCCAGTATAAATTAAGCTGTTAAAATGCTTCTTTGTTGTATTGCTTATTATGTACTTTATTCCTCCATGTTGACAGCATGTTATCCCTTTAATGCTTCCCAATGCCAAGCAGTGTCTTCAAAGTGAATCAAATCTACCTTTGAGCAAGTTTGATTGTAACTTGCTCCAGTAGTTGGCCCTACCAATGTCCTTAAAGAAATTCTCCTGTGTTGAATGTTGCTGTGCTGTAAGGAGTGCTCAGCAGTGTCCCTGTGCCAGAAGACCCTGGGTAAGCTTTACCTGTTAACTGCCTGCAAAGGACTGTGTATTTTTTTAGATAACCCTGAGGATAACTGCCACAAAGTGTGTGCTCCTGCAGCTCCCCTCTTAGCAGTGTGTTCCCGAGTTCCACTGCTGACACACAGAATGGGATTGCTTGGTCTTTGATAAACAGTTGAACTCATCTTCAAAGAACAGTTGCTAGTCAGAGCTACTTTAGTAAATATGTACCTGCTCCCCCACCAGGAGGTGTAAAAGAGGCTGAAATTGTGGGTGTCTTCGTTTATCTGAACCATCAGCATTGTGTGCTGACTCTTGGTATTTCTCTGCCCCTTCTCTGTCATCACAGCAGGTCATAGGAGATTGTAAAGTTCCTGTGATTTCTTTCACTGCCCCATCCTCCCATGACAAATCCCCACCCTGTTACCAGTCTGGGCCTTTGCCACATGTCCAAAATTCAGGCAGTTGGGCTTTCCTAGGGAATGGGTGCTGCACAGGGAGTGGTGGAGGACAGTATGATCCACAGGGAAGTCTTCTCTGCTCTTCCTAACTGCCTCCTCTAACACTTGATCTTCATTGAGCAGAGATGGCAAGGTGTGTTCCAGAAAAAGGACCTATTCCGTAAGGAGAACATTGGCTTACATTTAGATTGCTAACACTGAACCAAATCAGATGAGTTAATTAGAACAGATTTCCTTCAACTTGTAACTCCAGGCTTGAAAAAACACAGTATTTGATCTGCTCAATCAGGTTGGCTACTCCCAACAACATGCTGAGGGAGATCAGTGTGGTGACAGTCAGGAGTGCCGCATGGAATAACCAGTCACAGCCTGGGAGGAGCAGCTCTTGGAACAAGGTCCTGGACATGCTTAGTGCTGAATTATATTCTGTCATTAAGAGCTGCTTTGTATGGTGTGACCATAATGGATGGTATTCTCCTTTTATAAAAGAAAGCAACCAAAAAAATTAAGCTTCTTAAAAAAAAAAGCTTAAAGTCGCAGCCAGAAGCCCGAAACACTTTCAGAGAGATTTGCCTTAGAGTTTCCATACTAAATGGTCAGAGCAAGTTCTGCCTCTTACCTTTGGAAAAAAAAGGTCAAGGAACTTGGAAACAAAACTACAGCAGCAATAACAAAACATTCTGAGCGTGGTTCACATCAGGATAATGCAGCTGTTAAAAGTAAGAAAGCCTACTTAAAACCTGTGGTGAGTCTAGGTGAAGGAAATAAAAAAGATGCTAAAGTCAAATACAGACTAAGGGCAAAACAATTTTCTTTTCCCCTTGGGGAACAATCCTTCTTCACAAAATTTATTGTTACAGGGTCTGCCTTAGAAGAGGGAAGCTCTTCGCATGAGTGAATAATTGGCTAAGAAATACTAAATAAATGACAGAACTACTCTAAATCTCTTTGTTCAGCAGGGAGATGGAGAGTAATGCTACAGAAAATGGGGAAGTCTCCTAAAGAGGTTTTCTTTTGATGGAGAAAAAAGGGATCAGGAAATAAAACTAGCAAATCACCATTTTGAAACAGAAAGTGCTGCAGCTGAGTTACACAACTGGCTGCTACCAGCTGCTATGCATCTGTGAATTGCACCTCCAGTGGACAAATTGCTGAGAGAGGAGTTCATTGAGGAGTAGGAAGCACAAAGGTAATTGCCCTGGCACACAGGGGAGCCCTCAAACCAGCAGATGCAGTCTGGAGGGGCAGGTTGAAGAACTATCACTGCATACCTGCTCTGCCTTTTGGCCACTCAGGCATCAGACGCTGAGCTGGGTGGGAGGTTTTCTTTGGCCTGGCTGTTATGCCACAGTGTCCTTAATTTCTATCCTTTCTTGTCCCTGGTAGGAAGGACTATAAGTGCTGACAGTCACAGCACTTGCTGTTTTTTTTACAAGGGTCTCGTGCCTGTGTGCACTGTTCTGCCAGGCAGGGGCAGTGTGAGGTGCAGCACTGCAGGTGGAAGATCTGAGCCAGGCAAGGGCCATGAGCAGGGGCACAGAGGCAGTTTCTCAAAGGACACATAACCCCTTCTAACTGAGTGTTGTGGTGGCTGTCTCTGCCTGACTGACAGGGCACCCAAAGCCATGCCTGCAGCTAAGCAGTAAGCTCCCTCAGCTGAAAGGCTTTTCCTTAAAGATCTGGAACTGCTAAGAGCCTGTTTACTAAGTACCTGTCTGACAGCTGCCACCATTTACATGTAAGCTTCCACAGAAAGCTGAGTGACAGCCTGGGAGCCGTTATTTCACTGGATAGCCAGGAACTAGAACTTTCCTCTGAGGAAATCCGTATTTCTATTCCTGTATTTTCCTTTGGGGCCACTGCCATTGGTCTCAAGGACTCCTTTGAGCATAGGTGGTTATGGAAGAGTCTCCTCCTTGGCTGCTTTTTGCACATTGTGCTTGGACAGCCTGAGGAGCCCCAAGCCCACACTGAAGTCCTTGGATATCTATGTGCCCTGTTGTTTGGATACAAGGACCTTTCCAGCTATAACTCATAATGTTGGCATGTGCATAGGAAGTTTCATTTCTCTGTGTTCTGCTTTAAGTCTTGCTATCTCTTTTCCTAGTGATACTTGTGACATGGGATTGAGTAGCCTCACAGTGCACATAGAGTATCTTTAACTTTACCGTTTTATACTTTAGAGCGATGAGACTTTGAAATTAACACCAAATTGACTCTGAATAGTTGTATTTCATAGTTCTGTCCCTTTTCCCCTTGAGAGTGGGAGCTGGAAGGGCACACTGAGAAAGGGAGAAATAGGTTTATACTTCTGTCAAGAGTTACACAAAAAATATTACAGAAGTGGTTCTGCTTTCAGTACTTTGTCTTCAAAAAGAAGAGGGTCCAGTGTTCTGTCCTAGAAGTGCAGAATCATAAACACTTGGTTACTTCGGTCTTCTCCAGACAGATGGACCACTCCCTCTCTTCACCTTGTGCACCATTTGCACAGATGTTGATCCATATTAAAAAATCTCCCTGTTCTGAGCAGAATGGCCTCTGAAGAAGTCTCTGTCCCTACCATAGTGCTTGTGAGCTGTGTACATCCTGGTCTTTCCTGCAAGAACCATGGGGGAATCACAGCCTTGGCAGGATATTAGCATGCAGCAGACTTCTTGCTCCTCCTGGTCAGAAAGGAGTTTAATTTTGGAAAATTTTGCAGAGTAACTCCCGTTGTTCTTCATCTATTAGGAATTCAGCATGGTATGGCGGGTCCCCTCAGCAGACAATTTGAGTTAACCATGAGTGGGTGCTGACAGACTCCATTCTCACGCCTATACTCTACAGATGGAGTTCCCCTGTTTCCACCAACCCTCCAGAGCAGGTACTGGTGCTGGGCTCCTCTAGATGTTGTCCTCTCAATTTCGTCATTCCCTAGTACAGGCTTTAGATCTTCCTCTGTCCCTTGCAGCCTGTAGCCTGAGAACGGGTAGGAGTATTCATCCTGAGTGAATACTGAGAGCTCCTTTTGACTCGATTCTTGTGCCATTTATCCCCTCTGTTTTGGTTGCTGACCACTCTGTTTGCTTGTGCTGCCAAAAAATGTCAGGAGAGAATCTGGGCTGTTCTTTAGGAATGCAGGAAGCCCTTACACCACTCAGTATTTCCCCCTTGTAAATCAGTTTGAGCCCCTCCACCTGGTCTTGACTCTCCCAAAGGTAGCTTTCCCATCCCTCTGGAGTGTGTGATAAAGCTGTGTCAGGCCACCAATTGCCTCTCTGTAAGACTCACTTTTTCCTCCCCCAATTAAAATGCCAGCCCTGACTTACCATGTCCATGCTCCCAGCCTGGAGGTGGTTCAGCTCTAGTTGGAGGTGCAGGTAGTTCCTACAGGTAGGGAGTGCCTGGGGCTAGTTTGGGAAGTAGGAGCTGTGGCTGCATGGAGTAGCAAGGGATTGCTAATCAAATGCTGCATCTCTGATACGTTTGTATTTTGCAGAGTTGAGTACAGGCTTAGGTAAATCAGTTCCCTCTCCCAGAAATACCAGTTCTTACTCTCAGGATGAATTGGGAAGACTTAAGTATTTGTTACAGATGTTCTTCCTTCCCTGTCCCGTATCCTTTTCAGCAGGAACAAAGTTGTGCCAGGGCTTAACTCGGGCATTCTTGAAAGGATGGGAGCTGCTTTCTGCAGCTGCCCAGCAGCCTGTGTTGTCTGGAGGATACAATACTGGAGAAAACTGGAGAATACAAATGCTACTCAATGACTGCTTCCAGTGCCCTTTCCTTTTTACAGTATGACAAAGCAGTGCTGTGAGTTCCCCCCCTTTGATTTGCCTCCATGGGAGAAAGCAGGGAAAGCTCAGGCATGGTCATCTTGGATGTTTTTATAGCTGGATTCCATGGTGCATCACCAGGAGTGTCTGATGTTGTTTCATCGCAACCTGGGCAACCATCTCAGGGTGTCTGGGAAATAGTTCTGAACTGGGTTTCTGTAGGGCAGGTGGTTTGGAGTGTGGTTTATGCCTTTCCCAGATGGTGACAGATTCTAGTGGGTGAAGGATATCTGGAGCTGCTCTGTTCTGTTCCACAGGGAGGAGTGCAGAGGTTAGTGGTGCCCAAAGGTTTTGATCTCTGGGTGTAGAGTGAGGATTCTCTGCAGGGTCAGATGTATTGAAGCAGGTGGCTGGCAAAAAAACATTTTTTATTCCATTGTTGAACAATCAATTGTATGTTATATTAGAGTAATGAATTTCCTAGCTGAGTGCAAATTGTGAGGCCATTCCCCTAATAGGACCATACTAGAATTAGGAAATATTTTCAGGTACGGTATTCAGTAAGTATTTCTGCCAGAAAAATAAGCACTGTGGAGATTGGTATTCCAAGAGGAGCCACAACAGCATGTTTCTCTAGGTGTTGGTTGGCTCATCTGAGCTTGTGCCCAAGAAGAAAGATTAGATCTGGAATCTTCTGGTAAGGATCACAGAGTGGTCCTTTGCAGTTGTTTCCATGTAAGGTTGATTCTCCTATCTCCTGTCTTCCCTCTTCTAATGAGCAATCCTCTTCTAGAAGATACAAAATTAGTCTTATTTTCTGTAAATGAGCTCTGAAACTCAGGTTGAATCCTCATCCCATCAGGTAATGAGGCTCCATGGCTTCCTGGAATAGAGTTGAAGAGAAGTAAAGCACAGAATTTCAGGCTGTCTTAAAACCCATTTAAATGTACAACCCAGCATGCAAACATGATTGTACTCTGGAATTGCAGAGACAATACCTGATTTGGAGAGCTCTGCAGAAGTGTTCCCCTTTTCGATGGGCTAACTGCTGATGGCCATCGCTGTCCTGAAGGATTCCTGAGCAGGAAGGTTTCAAGCTGATGAATATGGTTTTCAGATTCTGCACTTGAGCTTTCATGTTTGGGCAGACATAAGAGAGGAGGACTTGTGCGCTTGCAGAGACATAGCCTGCACAGGCACACAGCTCCAGCAGTAGCAGTTGTGGGACCAGCCAGGACATCCCCTTTTCAGTCTGGGGACTTCTGGTTAATGAAAGAAAGTACACTTAATGAAAGAAAATATGGTTAAATTGCCATGCTGTCAGTGCAAAGTGTGTTAGTCTTTTCTAGTGAATCTAACATGATGTTCAGATCACTTAAATCAACTGCAGAGTAATGAACGGAGTCCCTCGGGTAGATGACTAAATTCAAATGCCAATGTTTTAATAAACGTAATGGGGAAAATACATCTATAAATCAGTTCTGTGTTTATTTTGATTCTGTTTTTCTTACCCTGGAATTAGCTACGTTTGGGGACCTTGAAACGAGGCCAGCCTGAGTCAGAATTCTTCAACCAGCATTCTTGGAAATGTTTCACCTTGCTCTGTAGGGTCAGGATATAGGTTACCTCTTATCCCTGCCTCCTGATCCTTGGGAACTATTTAGAAGAAGAAATTGTATTACCACAGAGATACCTTAGGTGATGTGATCTTGGTCCATTTTTCTATCTTTCAGGTTTCTCTGTGACAGTCAGAAGGATTTGGATGAGCTGCTAGATTGCCTGCACCCCCAAGGAGTAAGGGAGAGCCAGCTCAAGGAGCGCTTGGAGAAAAAGTGAGCCTGTTCTTTGTTTTTCTATGTGTGCCTTCTCCAAGTCAAAGAATGTAGTTGGCACAGCAATCCTTGCCATTCCTGGGGCAGCATCCCAGGCTGAGCTTTGATTGTGTCTGGGCTGAAGAGGGGAGGACATTGAGGTTGAGTTACTGCTGATTTTCTTGGGCAGTAACTGCAGGTTCTTGATGAATAACACACTGAACAGTGCGGAAGTTCTGTTGGTCTTTAAATTGCTCCTTGAAACCAGCAACAAAGGCAATGCTGGTTGCTCTGAGCTAGAACTGCCATGTGTTTTCATGTGTCTTTCAAAGAACGTTCTGCACTGGTGGAGCACATAGCTCCTGATGGAGACCATTGTCCCAGAGCCTGCCCAGCTCCTCGAGCAGTGTTCCGCCTATACTCAAAGGTTGGGTTTGATTTTCCAGGTATCAGGACATCACACATTCCATCCATTTGGCTCGGAAACAGAACTTGGGCCTCAAATCTTGTGATGGCAGCCAGGAGCTGCTGAACTACCTTCGGAGTGATCTGATTGAGGTTGCAACGCGGCTGCAGAAGGGAGGCCTGGGATATGTTGATGTGACACCAGAATATGAAGCAAAAGTGAGTGAACAGGAAAAGTACTGAACGAGACAAGTGTGAGATGATACTTTCCGTGGAAGGTCTTCAGTCTTTTGTTCTCCTCAGACAAGAGGAGCAAGAAACCAGTTTTCTCATTTGTCCTTTAAACAATCATTTCAAGATTACACAGCTGATGGCTTGAGGTATAGGTGGGTCATAATGTTGGAGCTGAGTGTGCTGCAGAGCTGTTCAGTTGTCCTGTTTCCATGTCCTCATGACAGACTTCTTTGTGGAGCAGAACTCCATAGCTGATTTTTATCTTCTGTATCAAAGCCAGCATGTCTTGTTGAGATAGCAGCAATGTGCTGATTCCATAACCAGATGTGGTCAGTAACCACATTGCATTAGGTACCACAGGTGTCCATTTGCAGACCCACTTCAAGCAGCAGAGTGAGTAATACCCAGCTGTTACGGGGTCATATGCTCTTCCCAACAGGTGTACTCCCTGGAGAGCCTAAAGGATTTTGGAGAGTGTGTGATTGCACTTCAGGCTGGTGTTGTTAAGAAGTTTCTGCAAGGGTTCATGGCCCCCAAGCAGAAGAGAAGGAAACACCAAGGAGAGGATTACATTGCCAAGGCTGATGAGATAGATGAAGACAAGAAAATGGCAGAAGAAGCCAAGGTATTGTTCACCTCAGGGCTCTGTTTCAGTCTTGCAGTAGAACTCTTTGAGCAGTAGCAGTACATTTCATGGGTACTAAATCTTGAGCAGCTTCCTCCCATTTCAGATTTGTAGTTCAATTGGTTTGATGTTTATGGGGCCACATGTTCCCTGTTTATTTTGAGGAGTAAGTGTATGGGGGAAATAAAAATAGCAGTGAGGGGTTAGTTAATTTTCTCTCTGTGAATAGGAAATTGATCGAGTTCCCTCCATACAGTTCCTCTTAAATAAAAGTACATTATGGAGCATTTTCACAGAACTTAGCAGGAGTTGTATCCGTCAGAGAGGACTGATGGTGCTTTCGTCCACGGAGAGGAGGAGAGACATGTTGAGGTATTGGTGACTGCAAGGTAGAGAGATGCAGGTAAATACCACATTAGGCAAAAGGAGATACAACTTGTTGGATGTGTGGAGGCACTTGGGGAAGCGTCTGGACAAACAAGCTGCATGCGCCTCCAGGAGAAAAGTGGTATCGTTGGTCTAAATACGTATCCCTCTTAATCAAAGAGGTGGAGAGGAGCTGCAGAGGATTGGGAAGGGTACTGCAGGCAGTTGTGCTGCACCAGTGTTTCACCCTAACAGGGGTACTTGTATTCAGGGGTCATTTCTATGCACTAAGTTGAACGGGACATTAATAACAAATAACAAGCCTTTCCCCACTGCCCTCTGCTCTGCCCAAACGGATCACTGACTTCAGCAGAAGCAGCAATATGAGAATTGGATCAGCAGAAGTACTTGAAAGTCCCAACTTAAAAAAGAAATATTAGATGTTTACCTGAAGGGTGTAGGCAAGAAAGGTGGAGAGAGACTAATTTACAAGAGCATGTAGTGACAGGACAAGGGGGAATGACTTCACACTGATAGAGAGTGGGGTTAGATTGGATGTTGGGAAATTCTTCCGTGCAAGGGTGGGGAGGCCCTGACACGGGTTGCCCAGAGAAGCTGTGGCTAACCTATCCTGGAAGTGTTCCAGGCCAGGTTGGATGGGGCTTGGAGCAACCTGGTCTTTGCCCATGGCAGGGGGTTGGAACAAGATGATCTTTAAGATCCCTTCCAACACAAACCATTCTGGGATTCTGTGATTGGTGCTGGGGATAGTTTTTTTTGTGGGGGTCTGTGGGGGCATTTTTAAAGCTCCTGTCAGTGTATGTTGAACCCTTGTTTGAACATTAGGTCCTTGCTAGCCTGTGCCATTGCTGTGTTAGCAGGATAATTTGGATAAACATTAGAAATTTTCAAGTTCTTCAGTTGTCCTGAAGTATTTAAACTTTGCTAGCTTTGAACCTTCCATTCTAAGTGCAAGGGCAATGGGAGGATGCTGTATCCTGAAAGCTTTCAACAGAATGGAGTGCTGTAAAAATCAGTGAGGTCTGAGGCAGAAAGGATCAGCACATTCTCTGTTTCTGCAGCAGCACCAAATTGTGCCTTATGCTTATCTGCCTTACAGCTGTAACCATGAAGGCTGTACCCATAGGGCACACTCAGGGTAGCATCAGATTTACTACAACACAGTCCCAGTGTGTGATTGTGCAAGTCTCCCTCTGAGCCACTGGCTTTAGTGTCATGCCAGTGTCTCTGGAAGAAGCTTTCTTTTTGCCAAAGCAGAAACCTTTATAGATGACCTTGAAAGAGCAGCCTAGTTCCTAGATACAGTTACCTGATGAAAATCCCTGACTGCCAAGGCAGACTGTTCTAAAGAAAAATCTCCTGCACAGGCCAAGAATTAAGAAGCCTTTTGAGCCAGAACTGCACTGAGAGCACATAGCAGGTAAAATACAGCATAGCCACACTGGAAAAACACACTCAATGTACTTCCAGACTATAGAGGAAGAATTGCAGCCCTGTGGTATGGCTATGTCTCATTTTCCCTGTGAGAAACAAGTTATGGCTTAACAGGCACCCGTTTGCTGACATAATTGTCTGTACTAAGGGTTCCTGCTGGCTCAGCTGCATCTCTGGAGCTCACAGTGCTGAGTGGCAAAGAATTGCAGTGAGACCTGGCTTACGACTGCTCCTGAAAGTCAGGTTGTTGCCTCTGTTGATGCAAACATTCCTGTTTCCAGTGGCAGTAGCCTGCTGGACTGTCCCAGGACAGGACAGGGAACATGTGACCTCTTTGCAGCATGACATTGCATCGCAGCAGCCTGAGCAGAGTGAAGAATATGGGTGGGTTACAGGTAGGTTATCACTCCTGTGACCTGAGTTCAGCAGTGTGTGCAAGGGGAGAGTCAGTCTGCACTTGCAGACAATCCCTTAAAGAGTGGCTTCACAGCTGAGCGATTCCAGTTTCAGCTGTGCCGAGGGATTTCTGTCAGCTCAGGATACCAGATGAGAGCCTGTCTATCTGGAGGCTTGTCCACCTTTACCAAAGAAGGTGTTGTCTGTCACTCTGAGGTTGGTGTGTGACTGAGGACTTCTTTTATTTTGGGAGTTGCTTTCTGTTTTGTTTTCCCTGTTAGATTGCTCCTATCCAGTCAGGAGGGGATTTAAGTAACTTCTTTCAGTCTCCCATTTTGCCTTGTTGGCAGCTGGAGCTCCATTGATACTGGTGCTGCTCAAATGCCACAGTCTCCTGATGCTTGGGAAGCAAAGCTAGAAATCTGTAAATTCCACAGACTTTGGGGGAAATATCTCAGCAAAACTTGCCAACAGCTTTTGCAGATTTATCTTGGCCCAGCAGTTACCCAATATGTTAACAGCAAAACCCGTGGAACAGTTCATTGGAAAATCAATTACACAGTATGTGAAGCACCTCAACAATGTTCTGCAAAGAAATATCACAGATCTGGGTAACCTTCACAGTGGGCTGGGCAGCTCTCAGTTTGTCTCCTGTGGCTCTCCAGGATCCACACCAGCAATGGCAGCAAGGATGTTGGCATTTCAGAACACTTTGTGTGTTTTTCCAAGCAAATAATATATGCTATGCTTCCTCAAATTCAGTCAGAGGAGAATGTGCAACTCTGCAAAACTCCCGGGTTTTGTTTGGCTCCCAAATTGCTGTCAGCTGCAGAGTTTAGATTTTCCCATCTGACACTTCACTGTTTGTTTTTTCTTTCTCCTGGGGTAGAAGAACATTAATTTGAGTCCTATTATGTCCCTGTCATGTCTGGGCCATCACCTCATTGTTGTAGAGCACAGGATTACCATTGGAGTGGGACATGGCTCTGGATAACTTCTGTCCTGCTGCATTTCCGATTTACCAAAGTGGTATTTCCAAACATCCTGAGCTGGGTGTGAGGTTTCCCATTGGCCTTGCTGTGTGTAGACCCTGGCAGCTGCCCTAGTACAAAGCTCAGTTTTGATGCTGTCATCCTCATTCCCAGCTCCTGGAATTTCGGATGCACTGAGGTCATCCTGTCTCAGGGAAGCAGCTAGTTTCCTATTTGGGAGTCCAAATGCCTATGCAGTGTGATTGTATCTGGTGGCACAGGGTCCCCTCTGCCACCTGAGCAGCTTGGGGACCACGACGGCGGTGCTGATATCCAGGTGCCTCTCTGGTACCCACTGGAGGGCAGCACAGGCCACTCCAATCCTCCTCCCACTGGGATTGCCAGCTGTTCCCTAACTGTCACATTTTACAGTGCTACATTTCTGCCTTTTCTTAGCCTGCAGATTATTTGGGTTAGACCTTCAGAGTAAGAATTTAGTGGAGTTCACATAGGTTGTTTCAGCCTGACCATGAAATGCAAAATGGTTGACTGTTACGAACAAACTGTCTGATCCAGGGAGACTGGATATGGATGAACCACAACCAGGACTGCTGAGGTGACACAGAAAGAGAGAAATATCAGAGTTAAGCTTTGATTATGAAGAGCCCCAGCTAAGGGATATAAAAACATCTTTAGACTGCAGAGAGCTGTGTCTGTGCATCAATTGTAAGCTGTTAGGTCTGTCTGCAGGTTGCTTCAGCCATGGAGAAGTGGAAGACAGCAATCCGTGAGGCCCAGACCTTCTCCCGTATGCATGTACTGCTGGGGATGCTGGATGCCTGTATCAAGTGGGATATGTCAGCAGAGAATGCCAGATGCAAAGTGTGTCGCAAGAAAGGTACGCATTCCTGCCTCACGGAGTTCCTGCCTGTGCAGCAGTTGGATGCTGTTACCTCTTTGCTCTGCCTAGGCAACATGTCCTTGTAGTCTGTCACTCTGACTGTGGCTGTATTTTAAGTTTTGAATGTCAGGTTTTACAGTTAGCAGCATTGTTCTCCCAGAAACATTTGACCCTGACTCCAGTAAACTATTCTTCTGAAACCAGTACATGGTCTTGCAGAACACTGCAGAGCTGCTATCCCCTGGATATTTAGGGTATTTGGACAAAAGTCATCTACAAATCCTTCTGGGAACACTTGTGCCACTGTCCATTCCATAGTTTCATTTTTGGAATGGTCTTTGGATCTCTGAGTCTTGTCAGTTAATCCTGTGTTTTAGAGAAGGAGTAAGCAAGGGGAGGTTGGGAAGGTTATTATGGGGAAGGCGAGGTGGGATGTTGCTGCTCTGAGGCCCGAGTGAGAGCAGCACTGCTCAATGAGCTGGGGAAGTAACCAAACAGGTGACAAGGGGATACTTTCTCTGTGTGCACTGTAGAATGAAGGGCTTCAGCGTCTTTCAGGTGGAGGGGAAAGTAGAAGGAGTGTCAGCAGAGACGGGGTGTTGGTATTTGTTCTGCCATAACCTCTCCTGTTGGATGGGAGCCTGGAGGAAAAAGCCTGGTAGTACATTCTGCCTCACCACTTTATATTTGCTGAAACTGTACTGGGAAATGAGGGCAGGCAGAATTCGGGGGAGTGCTGGGCAACTTTTGTTTACCAAAAGGCTTTGCTAATCACCCCTTCAGAGAAATAAGGGCTGAAGTGGTGTGAGATCCTTCTTCACTGTGGAACCTCAGGGATATTCCAAACTGGTGCCAAAACTGTCCTACCTGCTGTTGAGAGGGGATTCTAGGCAGAAGTAAGGCAGGTCCTCACCTGAGACTAACATGATAGTTTCACAGAATTTAAGAACTGGGATGTTAGAGAAAGACATGCTGGCAAGCCCTCTGCACTTCCTTTTTCCACTTGTAAAAGAAAGCTGGCTCACGACTGTTTCCCTTCATCAGTGGGAAGCACAGAGAGGGACTAGTCCTGCTGCATACTGATTTTCAGTGTAACCTTGTTACTCTGAATAGAAAGAAGATACTGTGTAGATTAACCAGATTGAATTTAGAACAAGAATAGCTGCATTTTTAGCTTACAGCTCTGGGGCATATTTGCAACAAACTTCTCTTTCCTCCTGTCTGGGTGGAACCTCTTTGGCAGGTTTCTATCTTTGCCTCCAATGAAACCTTCGCAGGGCAAGGGACTTTGCATTGGTTTTGTTTGTTTTTAAATGCTGCTGTTCGTAAACCTAGTGGTGAGACTAGGAAGGAGGGCCAAGGATCCCCAAGGAGGGCCATCAGAGGAAGCATCCCTGCCCTCAGAGGGGACTCTGCATCTTTCTCTTGCTTAGTCCTGCCTTCCAGCGCTGCATAGGCTGCTGCTTCTCGGGTTGAGTGAGGCTGTGGCCTTGTTATAAGTAAGCTGCCCTTTCCTAGGTGAGGATGACAAGCTGATCCTGTGTGATGAGTGTAACAAGGCCTTTCACCTGTTTTGCCTGCGGCCAGCACTCTACGAGATCCCAGACGGGGAATGGCAGTGCCCAGCGTGCCAGCCTTCAACAGCCCGGCGCAGCTCACGAGGCAGGTGAGTGACCCTCCTGCCCTTGGCCTTGTCACAGCACAGTCCCAGCCCTGCCTTCACAAGACCCAAACCAGCCTGGAGCAAAGCCCCTTTAAAAGGTTTGAAATCACCCAGTTAAAGCATCACTGGAACAATAGAAAAGCAATTTTTTCAGGGTGTAAGTTTAACACACCTGTGTTGTACTGACCCATTACAAGTTCAGGAGTTTTAATAAATTACTCGGGTTTGGAAATGAAAACATGCGCAAAACACCCACCAAAATCAGTTGCACTAAGGATTGTTGTTTCCTTTGAGCAGCTGATTGGATTGTTTCTTCATGTAGTTGGTGGCATTGCAGTCCCTGGGCTGGGTTACTGGCGTGTTCTTGTAAGTTGAAGGAGACGTTACTCCAGGCTGCAGCTCAATCCCTGCTCTGCTACTACAAATCAGTCTACAAAATACCATTCTGATGGTTTTCTGGACATGATAACCTTAGCAAGTCAGGAGCACCTGTGACAAAGGGAACATGACTTGAGTAGGTACAGCAGGTATGAGTAGTTTCCTCCTGACAGCAGGGGGTTGGATTGGTTTTTTGAGTTGCAATGAGTGTCCTGTGCTGATGGTGACTGTGCTACATCTCCCTGTGTGTCAGGGAGGTGAGGCCATTGAGTGGCACCTGATGCAGAAGCAGCTGACAGATCCTCCCTGGCAAAGCAACAGCACAATAGAGATGTGCTAGCCTGTACCGTGCAGGTGGTGTATGGCCTTAGAAGTATTGCTTACTCCCTGGACACCATTTCCTCAGGCTTGTGCAGAAATGACAAGGCTCGAAGGCAGCTGTTCTGGCCTGAGATCATAGTTACTTTGATGTGGTAGAGTCACCTGCAAGCTGCTCGGCTACTGGCCCAGAGCCATCAGGTGGGGAACACCTGTCCTGTTACCTGCTTTCTGCTCTTGTCTTCCTTGCTGCAGTAGGAAAAGAATGTCAGCCTGGGACATCTTTTACCCCTGTGCTGTAGAAGCTTGTTTCTTTTATTGCTCAAGATCGTCTTTCTCCAGGGGATTGAGACTCCCACAGCAGCTTTGCCTGTGTCCCTTTTTCCCTCTGCATGCTGGTTTTTAATGGTCTGAATGACCACCTGCAGTGCTGCCCCAGCTCAGGGATCCCCAGCATAGGACATAGACCTGTTGGAGCAAGTCCAGAGTAGGCCACCTAGTTAATACGAAGGATGGAGCACCTTTGCAGTGAGGGAAGGCTGAGAGAGTTGAGATTGTTCAGCCTGGAAAAGAGAAGGCTTTGGGATGACCTAATTGAAGCCTTCCAGTACCTGAAGGGAGCCCACAAGAAAGATGGAGAGAGACTATTTACAAGGGGGAATGGCTTCCACTTGACAGAGGGCACAGTTAAATTGTGTATTTTTAAGAGATTCCATGTGAAGGTGGAAAGGCCCTGGCACAGGTTGCCCAGAGAAGCTGTGGCTGCCCCATCCCTGGAAGTGATGGAGCTTGAAGCAACCTGGTCTAGTGAAAGGTATCCCTGCCCATGGCAGGGGGACTGAAACAAGATGGGCTTTAAGGTCCCTTGTAATCCAGACTATTCTATGATTCCATGAATGATTGAACCAGCCTCAGGTGAGAAGCCAGAATGTGCTGGGCAGGGAGTCTGGGTGGATTCTGATTTCAGCACATGAGGAACCTGACACTCTGCTCATCGACCTGTTTCCTATAGATTAAGGAAACCAATCTGTTTCCTTTAGTATAGGGAAAATAGTCCAGCTAGAAAAATCCCCTTCTGTTGAAACTCCTTAGGCCAGGCCTGCAGACCTGGGTAAATAGTAGATCATCCTTTCAGGGAGGAGCAATTGCACAGCAGTCGCAGTCTTAAAATCCACTGCCCCATGGTCACAGTGCCTAGAATATCAAAAAATACCCAGATTCAGATGCTGGGGATTTTCAGCCCAGATGTTCAGCTGGGGAAGTGCCCTTTGAGCTGCAGCTACAACTTGATACTCTGGAATACAGCAAACTGCTTTGGGCTGAGCCTGATGTTTGTTGTACAGCCCAGACAGTACTGGGGGCTCAGGGCCACTGATGCCCAGGCTCTCGTACCACAAACACGTTTACCTGCCTTGTTCTAGAAACTATGCAGAGGATTCTGCAGAAGATGAAGGGGAAGAAGGTGAGGAAGCTTCTGATGAACCAGATCCTGAGGAGGAAGAGGAGGAGGAAGAAGACTATGAAGTTGCTGGACTAAAATGTAAGGCTTTGACCATAGAGAAATAACAGAAGATAGTAACCCTGTGCTTTCAGTGTCTGAAAGTACTAATCCTATTTGGGACTTGTGCTTTTCCTCATGCAGAGCTGCTGTAAGACTGGAAGATGTCACAGGGGAAGGCTGTGGTTGTGCTGTGGTTGCCTGGGGAACTGGAGTGAACCCTTGGCCCTTTGTCATGGGGACAGCACTAGCAAAGATTAAAACTGCTCACTGCCCAGTCACTCCCTGGGGACACTGATGACACTGTTCTGGGGGCTGAGAGGGATCAGCAGAGGCTGCAGTGGGGTGGGAGAATGGCAGCAGCACCAGCAGTTCCTGGCATTTGCAGTCTCTGTGCCTACAGGATTTGTTGTACACTGGAAGTTGTTTAAATCCTTCTGGAGTTCCCACCACAGCCCACTCTCCCTGCTTCTCTCCTTCCCACCAGCTCATAACCCCTTAAGCGCAGGACTTGTAGTGATTTGTCATGGAGGTATTTTGAAATAGGACTAGCACTTCCTCTCTCTATTCCAGTGGGAAGGCACAGTGCTTCAGGTGTAGTGTGGCCTGGACCACCAGCACCCTTTGGTTGCATGCAGAGACCACTTGGGATGCATAACTGGAACATTCCTGGGCAGCTGGGAGGAATAAAAAACTTTTCTAGACTCCTCAATGCCTAATTCTTCACATAAACATTTTTAGTATGTGTATCCACTTTGGTTTTAAGGGAATTTGATTCAGTCTCAATTGGGCAACTTGCTGTGCTGAAAAGTTCAGTCTGGGAATGACACAGTGCCAGCATTTGCTTTCTGTCAAACTGTCCTTGACTGACATAACATTAACTGCAGGTTGTCTTAAGCAGGGCAGATGGAATCCAGAGACTGGGATCCAGAGGATTATCCCATGTTCTTTTGAGGGTTTCCATCCAGGCCTGAGCCTTGGTTCCCTTGCTTTATTCTGGTTTCAGGGAGGCTCAGTGATACTACTGCTATGCACACTGCTTGTTGTCCACACTTGGAGTGTGTTCAGCCTGTGTTGCATGGCCAAGGCAGGAGCTGAGCCAAGCTTTCCAAACAATAGCGAAAGAGGGTTACAGTCACTAAAAATAAAGTGCTAAATGCAATCCCTGGCTTTAAAGAGCATTAGCATGGAAAGGTCACTGTGGAAAACTTTTGTTTTAATAGAGAAGTCACATTAATCCTCATGGCGTTTATCCTGAGGGTTCTAACCTAGAATATTGGATTGTCAGACATTTAGCATGTGCCACACGCTTGACACACAAGCGGAGTGACAGCAGGCAGACATCCCACAGCCCTGCTGCACGCCCTGCACGGGGGGCCCAGCATGATGATTTATGGGACGGGGCTGGATCAGAAGACTGCAGCTGAGGTATCCAGTGTGCTGGATACAGCTTTCTCAAGGACTTGGGATCAGGTGGAAGGGGTTTGACTTGGGAAGGCTTACACATTCTCCTTATACAGAGGGTCATGGGAGAAACTTAAGGGAGTGCATCAGCATACTTGCATTGCCACTGGTGTGGAGCTCTGACAGACTCACACAGGCAAGTGCCTTTCTGTAGGATGTAATGTGGCAGCCCCGCTCTTGAGGAATAAAATCCCATTGTTTTCCACTTGCAGCACATGGAGAAGCTCCTGGCTGCAGTAACTTGACACTCCACCTGCACACAGTTCCATTCTCAAGGGGGGCTTACCAGCTGGCTTATGCTACTGTGTGGGCCACTTGGAAAAGCCCCCATCCCCAAAACAGTGAGGAGCAAGGGATTAGCAGGAAAGTGGGGAAACTTCAGGTTTCTGCTCCTAGTGCTTTCAGAGGGTCTGTTGCAGCACTGTTTGAGACAACCATCTGTCATTGTATTGCTTCCCTCTCTCTCCCTCAAGTCTTGATGTGTTGGGGTCTCTTGGTGCTGCAGGCAGAGGGGCTTGCTGTGACCTGCAGCAGATGATCCAGGAGCTCCCAGGTCTCCCTTGCAGCTCGAGGATCTGCTGTGTGTGAGCACCCTTTAGCAGCAGGCTGCTGCCAGCCATGGCCTCTTTGGGCAGGAGGTGATGACCCACAGATCCCCTCTGGAGAGGGTGTGAGAGTGCAGCTGACACAAGGCCCGGTGGTCCCTGGGCTCATCAGCATGAGCGAGGCTCAGCCTAGTGCGAGGGGCAAAAAACTGGTGGTTTGTGCTCCCAGATGCATCCTTTCCTCTAAGCCCCTGGCTTATCTGTTCCAGTGAGGCCCAGGAAGGCAGCCCGAGGCAAGCAGGGCTCCATGTACTCCTCGAGGCAGGGAAGGCACCAGAGGAAGAAGCAGGCACTGCACCCTGCACGGGGACCCCGGCAGCGCACAGCACCTGTCAACAGCGCCGACATTGATGAGCTGGTAAGAGCCAAATTGCTCCCTGGAGACTGCTCACATCATGACTTATAAACCAAACAGGTGGCACGCTTCCTCCCTCGCCTTCGCAGAGAAATACTCTGAGTCGTAGTGGAAGCCCGGGCTGGGCTGGGTTAACAAAGGAGACATATCCTTAAGGGCCTGCTACAAACGGAGCACAGATATGCCAGGCATCCCTCCCGAGCCTCTTTCACACATTGTCCCCTTGAGCAGTAAGCAGCCTGCAGCTTGTTAAAGGGTTTTAAATAGTATCCATATGTCTCTGCAGAGAGGTGGGGGTACTGAGGGGGTCCTGGATTGCCAGGGAATGCCAGCAATGCTGGACCCTTGCTCCCCAGCCTTGGCCGTTTTCTGACAGTTGTTGTCCATATGGTCACTCCCCAACTTCCAGGACATAATTTGGCTGGTTTAGGTTTCACTTGACATTTAAAGAATAAAACCATAGGCTCCTGCACGGAGCAGTCGGTGCGCGCTGAGTGGGGGGAGCTGCAGCGACTGTCTCTGAGGAGAAACACACCACAGGGGATACGTGAGGATACTCTAGCCCCACAGCCATGTCACGAGGCCTTGCAGATCTGCCATCTGTCCCCTGACCAGCACTAGCAGTGCTGGTGTGTTCTGTCACTCTCCTTGCTCATCATCTGTAGGCTCACTGCAGCTCATGCTGGGTCTGGGGGCCTGGCTTGTGGTCTGTGTTACACACTGAAGGGCAGGCAAGCCCAACATAGGCAGCCACAGCCTGCACAGAGGGATATTCCAGTGGGGAAATTCTTACTGGAACACAGCTGGGTCAGGGTCTCTGGCAGCACAATAGCTCAGAGAAGACTGACAGGATTTATCATTTGTCCTGGGAAGAGGCCAGAGCTGGGTCAGGGTAGTGAGTGCCCTGTGCTGTGGAGCCTTCCTGTCATTTAATGTTTCCTCAGCAGTGATGCCCCATGAGCTGTGCTCTGGGAGCCAGAGGGATGTCCCCGTGCTGGGTGTGACCTGTGCTGAGTCCCCGGGCACATGACTGACCTTGTGCTGAGCCTGCGCAGCACTTGGGGCACCAGCTGCTCTCTGGAATTTGAAATGGCACAGTGAGCTCTGCCAGGGCAGAACGGCATCACAAGTGCTTCTCCCTCTGCCTCGGGTGCTGCCTGCCACAGTTCAGAGAAGGCTGGAAGAGGGAATTCACATTCTTCATTTGCTGGCATCTATTTTTTAGGTGCTTGTTGTAGCTATATTGTCTTTCAACTAATTTTGAAAAAGCTGCCTGCCCCCAGAGGAGAACTGGGCAGTTGGAGCTGTTCTCACCAAGCTCCTGGATGGGGCTCCTGTCCTGAGCTCAAGCTGCTGCTGCATGTCATGATCACAGAATGGCCTGGCTTGGGAGGAGCACTAAATCCATCTCATTCCAACCCCTCTGCCATGGGCAGGGACACTGTGCAGTAGACCAGGTTGCTCCAAGCCCTGTCCAGCCTGGCCTTGAACACTTCAGGGATGGGGCACCCATAGCTCCTCAGGGGAGCCAGTGCCAGCCCCTCACCATGCTCACAGGGAAGAAATGTCACAGCTGTGCTAAGAACCAGCTCCTTTGTCCTCAGGGCTGTTTGTTGAACCCCAAAGCCTGTAGGGGTTCCCTCCTTTTACCAACACCCTTTGTGTGGGCAGGTCCTTCAGACAAAGAGGACGGCACGTCGCCAGAACCTTGAACTGCAGAAGTGTGAGGAAATCCTTGGCAAGTTGATCAAGTACCGCTTCAGCTGGCCCTTCAGGTGAGGGCAAGTGGCCTCCTCTTCTGTGGGCAGGACTGGCTGCAGGCACTATGGGGATGTGGGCTGGCAGTGATGCAGTCCTGCCAGATCCACCTGGGACACTTAGAACTCCAGAAGCAAGTCATATCTGGGAAGAAGCTGCTTCAGAAGAAGTCACCATGTTCTCAGTCTTCAGCTGGACTGAAGACATGGTGCCCTTCTGAGGTGGCAGGCAAGGGGCTCATACAGGAACTGGGTGTTCTCTGCTGCCCCCAGGATTTTTGGAGCACCTGAGATGCTGTGACTGAGGGAAGGTACAGACCTTCCCCATGCCTGAAACTGCTCCCTGGGCTCCTGTCCTTCCCATTCCTGTGCCATAGGGCTGACGTGTCTGTAGCACTACTGAGGTACTGCTTGGGCTTGTTGCGCCGTGGGGATGCAAGTCAGGGGTGCTACAGGGGTGAAGGGATGCAGGGACCCCACTTCTCTGCAGTGGTGCCAGGGTCACCATTCCCTTCCTATCTCTGTGGCCCTTCCTTTGGCAGGGAGCCAGTGACCACAGAGGAAGCTGAAGACTACTTTGAGGTCATCAGCAACCCCATGGACTTCCAGACTATGCAGAGCAAGTGCTCTTGTGGCAATTACCGCTCTGTGCAGGAGTTCCTCTCCGACATGAAGCAGGTGTTCTCCAATGCTGAGCGCTACAACCAGAACGGGAGTCACGTACTGTCCTGCTTGGAGAAGACAGAGCAGTGTTTGATTGACATGGTGCACAAACACCTGCCAGGTCACACGTATGCGCGCAGGAAACGCAAGAAGCTCTCTGCCAGGTGCCAGGGACTGGAGGAGCAGGACGGGGACAGTGAGTCAGAGCCCCTTGAACATTCCCGGGGGCGGAAAAGGAAGAAATGAGGGATGGATGGGGAGACTAGGGGGAGAACCAGAGCTGGAGCAGGCCGTCTGGTGCTGCCGGGCAGCAGGATGGGTTGTTTGGAGGGAGTTGAGAAACAGCGGGCACTTCTCTATTAATCCAACCTTCCCTTGGGCCTGTCCTAGTTTTAATTTTTCTGCAATTTCCTCAAGTATTTGGTCATCTGTTGAGAGGTGGTGACTTACTGCTTCCTGCAAAATCCACAAAGCTCTTCACGAGTCTGTCCTGCCAGGAGGGGAAGGTGGGAGGACACGGGGAAGGCCTCGCTAAGCTTGGCTGGGCAGAGGAGCACCAAGCCTGCTCCAGCTCAGGCACTGTCGGCTTCCTGGAATGAGTCGCTTCCTCCCCTCTACAAGCAGCCGGAGCACAGTGGGACCATCTGCTGCCTGTGATGTGAGCACACCAGCCCTCAAGCTGGTTTAGGGGGGAATCGTGTTGCTCCACCACGGAAGGACTGGGTGTCACCAGGCCAATGGGCTGCTCAGGCTTGTATGTATATATTTATATGGTGTTAATTCCGAGCCCTGGTGCCAGGCTGCATGGGGTGAGCAAGCACTTAGGTGTACTGTAGTCCAGCTTTCACCAGCATCCCAGCACCACTGCTCTGAGGTGCTCCTGCTTTCCCCTCTCCTTGGGGAGCAATCCCTGGAAGTCTCAGTCCAAAGAGGGCTCTGAGCTCAGCTCCCACACCAAGAGGAGGCTCCCTGCTCACCTGGAGGTGCATGTGGTCACGCAGCCCTTTGGATGCCCCGAGTGCCAGCAGCAAACTGGAGAGTGCCGGTGTCTGCACAACCCGGGGAAAGCTCCAAGGCCAGGGGCGCAGCAGAAACATGTGCTGTGTAACTTTTTAAATTAATTTTCTAGTTGAAAGTGGCTTGTTTCTAGCTGTGATCTTGTACAAAGAACACCTGTAAGATACCCTTGTCTTGCTTTGGCACATGTACAGTTTATATAAAATCGTGTTTGCTTTATATTTTCCCCCTCTTTAAAACTCATTTTCCTACCAGTAGCAGGAGTTAGACTAGGGGACTTTGGGCGGAGAGGGGGATCCCAGTCCCTCTCAGCCACACTCTCACCACATTTTGTAGTAACACCCTCCTGTGCCACAGCCCAGCACCAGCTCCTGCTGCCCCAGATGCTGACTTTTCCCTAAGAAAAGGGTTTGTTTTCTCATTCTCTCTTCCTCTCCATCATGACAGGTTTGGATCATACAATCAGGGCTTGAACTTCTTATCCCAGAAGTGTTTGATTTGGAACAAATGGGCCAGGGGGCTGTTCAGTACTGGTTTTGTAACAGAAAAGCAAGAGCAGCTGTTGTAGCTCCTGGGATCTGAGAAGAAAAGAATCTTCAATTACAAATTGCAGCCTAGTTTTGTGAACTTTTTAGATTTGGGTTTTTTTTAAACAGGTATTTGTTTTCAATTCTGGACTGTCCATGGCTGCAGATGAGACAGGTTTTCAGCCCCTTCCCTCTTCCCAGCCTCACTCACTGCCCCACAGAATGACACTGATGTGTGTATCTCGCACGTCCCTTCAGAGGCTGTTTTGTCCTGTTTCCTAGAGAACATTTCCTGCAGGTCCTACACAGTGGAACCTTTGGAACTGTATCTTTTCTAAAAATCAATGTCATTTGGGGGGAGGGGGTTTCTGCAACGGGCTGTACTTGTCATAAATTGGAAACTTAAGAATAAACATTATGTACTTGTGTTTGTAAACCTGGCTTGTGTGAGTTCTTTATGGGTCCCTGTGTTGGTGTGGAATTGTCTGAGATGGCTTTCCTCTGCCTTCCCGGAGCTGCCATTGGACATTTCTGGAGGGAGAATGGAGCTGTGGAGTAAGGGAATGGTGAGTCAGGATCAAGTCAGCTTCCGAGACTATGCTGGTGTGGTCCTGTGTGTTGTCACCCTCCGCAGTGACAAGGAACAATGCTGTGCTCTGCCTGCCCCTAGAGTGGCAATCCTTGTTCCTTGTCCCCTGCAGGCTGCCTGTGTGACACTTGTCCTTCTGTTCCATTCAGGGGGGCACTGGGCACCCCTAGAGGGGTTACAGGGGGTGATGGGGAGCTGAGGTGTCACTGTTCATTCACCCCAGCGTGGCCTGGCTGCCCCAAAACCTCTTCCCTCATGATGGAGTGTGTTTTGCAGCCTGAGCCATGCTTGCAGTAAGGATTATCACTGCTGTGTCCCAGGCCCCCATTCCTGGTCTCCAGCAGCCCACCAGGGGCACCTGGTGCTCCAAGGGCAGCACAACTGGAGCAGTGATGCCCTAGTGCTGGTGACAGCCCACAGCTGTGACACAAAGGGTTTGGCCAAAGCTTTCCTTGTTTCTGCTGGCAGGAGGAGGGTTCCTGCGTGTCTTCATCGTCCTCCTCCCTCTGGATCTGAGCTGGGAGTGTTCCAGCTGGGCCCCATGCTGCTGGGCAGGGAAATCCTGATGGGTTTGAGGGCTTGAAGGCTCTCAGCAATGGACAGATGCTGTTTTCCCTGGAGAAGCCTCATCCCCTCTCCACAGGAGGTGGTTTGGCTTGTTTGCCATGCGACAGGACCTGGGTGAATCCGAGTGACTCCAGCTGGGACATTTCCAGGCCTCAGCATGGAAATCTCGCAGCAGCATCTGCTCCGAGACCTTTTTGGAGACTTGCTTTTTATAGCAGCCCCTCCATGTCATTGGTGTCCTGTGCAGGGCTATAAATAGCTGTCCTCACACCTGGCAGGGCAGTGCGGGGCTTGGCGGGCAGCCGGAGCCCTGCTACTACCGCAGGTTGGGGTATCGTCACCAGCCCTGCTCCACCCGTTGCCCACAACAAACCCCAGGGGCTCCCATGATTGCTGGAGTTCCAGCGTGGCCTTGGGAAAATGAAGCCTGACTTTGGCACCCTGGGGTTCCTCATGGCTTAATCCTCAATAATTAATAGTCTGAGTAATGGAGGTTTTAGCATATTGCCAGAGCACAGTGGCTTTCCTTTTTCTACTCAAACCTGGAGGGAGTGTCCATCCATGTGAGGGTGCCCCAAGGCGCAGCAAGTGCCAGGAGTGCAAGGCTCCAGTTCTCCATGCTGAGCTGGACCAGGACCTCAGGGTGTCCTGGGCCTGTTCTCACCCAGTGGCAGATCCAACTCAGCCTCTGCAGCCATCCTATCCCACCCTCCACAGCCATCCCACCTCAGCCTTCACAGCCATCCCAAGCCAGGGGCTGCCCTGTGGGGCCTGGGCAGGCTGAACCCCACTTTCCTCTTGCTGGGGGTCTTCACTGAAGGTGGGTGTTTGGTGCCCTTGGGGCTGCTCTGAGGAGGATGGAGAGGGAATGCAAGGATGAGCTTAGGTGGGGGAGTATGAAGGGAGGCTGAGCCCCACAGCACCGGATTGAAAGCAGCTGTAACTAGGAGCCAGCGGTGTCCCCAGGACAGAGCCCTTCTATGGGACAGCTCCGCTTTGGAGCAGGCTCCTTGGAGCTGTGTCCCAGCCATGCCCAGCTCTCAGGACTGAAAGCCTCTCGTGGAGCCGGCTGGGCTGCTAGGGTCGATAGTGGGTGGTGGTGGGCACCGGCGGCCCCTCTTAGGCCTGATAGCGGGGGCCCATTGGGACAGGTTATCTGGGCGAGCACTCCGGAGGCAGCTGCTCTTTGGCAAGCGCTGGGTGCTCAAGGGCAGCCTGTCCCCAGGGGTGCCGCCAGCCGGGCACCAGCACTGGGCTGTGTGCCTGGTGCACAAGCCAAGGGTGAACCGAGCTGGCTCTGGGCTCAGCACCAGGGCAGAACACAGGGGAACACATGGCCCTGCGCCCCCTTCTCAGGCAGCCCCCACCCAATGCCCAGCTCCCCAGATGGACTTTGGAGCCTGTCCCACAGCCAATATTGACTCTCCTGCCCCAGGTCACGGCCCTTTTCTCTGCCCAAATAAACTCTCAGGTGGCAGCCAGGGGAGCTCCAGAGGCTGCAGCCCACCAGCGCTGGGGCCAGGTGAGGTACCTGCCCTGGTACCATCATCACCACCAGCCTGGAGAAGGGGCTGGATGCCCACCAGCACAGGTAGGGGTACCCAAATGTGGTGAGAGACCCTCAGTGTCCCTCCAGCAACACCACATGGGCACTGGTGGCTCCTTTACACCTTGTCTGCCACACCAGCTCCAGAGGGAGGAAAGGGCTTTGCTCAGCTCAGTGACCCAACTTCTCCTGCCTTCCTGGCACCCCAGGGGTGGCAGGGAGAAGATTAAAGGTGCTTCACTGCATCAGTCCCAGCATCCCGGCAGCACAAAGCCCTGGCTCAGCTCGATGGTGGGTGAGGGGCCCGGACTCCAGTCCGTACCCCCACTCCAGCCCTGGCAGGGAGTTCTGCCTCTGTTCCCCAGCCACAGTATGATAGTCTGAGCCCTAAAGGGCTTCACCAGGACAGGGGCCAAGGGCTGTTGGGGTGAGCAGTGGGTGCCAGGTTGAGTGCTGGAGGGAGGGTCCCTCACTGGATTGTTGCTCCCTGGGCAAGGGTCAGGGGTCCCAGAGACCCTCCCTGGGGCTCAGTGCTGGCTAATTAACAGGTAATTAGATGATGGACAAGTCTAAGCATCAGTAGAGCTGTGTTGCCCCTACAGATCCTGCCTGCCACAGGTGCTGCTCTGTCTGTGTCCCTGACCACAGCCCCCAACCCACTTCTTCTCCCTGGCACTGGGAACCCCCGGCACATCCCTGGGGACAGCCAGGCAAAACAGCTCCACCAAACCCCTGCAGAGGCAAGCTGACCCCTGCCAGTACTTCAGCATGTCTCGGAGCAGGGTGGGAAGTTTCCCCCACTCTGAGCCCCCGCAGAACCACCCTCCTGCCCATCCTGTGCCCCACCAGCCACAGCTCCCCCCGCCAGCCCCGCCAGCACCAGCTGAGGCTTGAATTTCCCTCCGGACAATGGGGAAGGCGAGCTGGGATTGTAACCAGAGTAGGGGATAAATAAAGCTGCCCAGAAGTTTCCATTACCCACACCTCGGGCTTCTGCGGGGGACATCAAAGCTAAGCCCTCTTTGCCCTGAGGTCCCGTGCCCCCAGCCCATCACCCTGGCCCCTGGCCTTCCCCCTCACAGCCCCTCAGCCTGGCACCGAGGATCCGGCAGCCGATGGCACTGACACAAATCACCTTCAGAGCACGGAGTGGAAAAGATGATTCGTAAGTGTGACAGCACAGGAAAACACTCCTCCTCCTCCTCTTCCTCCTCCTCCTCCTTGCCGGGAAGCAGAACCGGCTCCAGGGAAGCCACAGCGCGGGATGGAGGCACCCCCTGGTACCCTGCTCCTGCCAGAGACAGAGGCACCCTGGCATGTCCCAGCATGGCTTGGCCCAACACGAAAGACCTCATACTGGG
>VZRL01002078.1:105777-146506 GCA_013397895.1 Origma solitaria
GGCACAGGCACCGGGAGCGGCGCAGCCCCGGAGCGCCCGGCAATGGGGACGCGCGGGCGGTGGCAGCGCAGTCACACACACACACACACACACGTGCACGAACAGTACACTTGCACAGGTGCAGATGCACACACTAATGCCCACGTGTCCATGTGCACACACACATATACACGTAACACACACATGCACAGACACACTGACAGACATGCACACACTGTCACACATTAATACACACATGCACACACGTGCACACACCCTAACATACAGATGCCCACGCACATGCACATGCACTATCACGTTATCACACACTAAAACACACTAACACACATGCACAGGCGCATGCACACACTAACATGCACTAGCACACGAAGACATGCACACACACATTAACACACATGCCCACACTACGTGCATGTCCATGTGTGCACACACATATGCTCACACGCACATGTACACAAAGATGCTAACACATGTGCACAGACATGCACTAGCACACACACTCACACATGTACATACACCTGCACAAACTAACACACCTGCACACACACAGCACACACATACACTAACATACTTATGCACATACACTCACAGACAGGCACACGTGCACACACTGCCAGCAAGGCCTCCGCACACCCACAGAGGTGTGCACAAGCAAATGTGTGCACACTCATACGCCTGGGCACAAGGAACACACGTGACCCCACTGCTGCCAACTGGGCAGTGCTGCCAGGCCCCCCGTGTGCGCGCGGGGTGTGCGGGAGCAGCTGAGCACACCTGGGCACACTCCGGGGCTTGTTGTCCCTGGGGGAGGGAACCTCTCCCCACAGGGTGACATCCCTCAGCTTGGGAACACAAAGTGCCACTTCCGTGCTGCCGCTGAGAACTGGGGAACTCACACGGTGCCTGTACCCCTGGGGTTGGGGACGTGCTGGGACAGTGGGGACTCTGGGAGGGGGCTCAGCTCCAGTGTCCACAGCACAGGCCAGGAGAGCCATGTCCCCTGGTGTCATTCAGGGCGGGCACAGGGCAGGGAACAGCAATATCCCAGCAAGGCCAGGGCAGCTCCCGGGAGGTGACACATGTCAGGGCGGCCAAGCTGGGGCTGCCAGACCCCAAAATCCAATGTCCCACTCACAGGATGACAAATCACATCCAAGGCATGGGGAGGTGTTAAAAACACTCTGGGGGGTAACAGCACCCCTGGGGACAGGCTGTGCTGCCCAGGCCACCGCCACAAGGTGCCACCAGCAGCCCCTCACTCCAGGTCAGCCCGGGTTGCTCTGTGCCATCTGTAGCACCCGTTTGGGAGCAGCTCGTCCACCCCAGGGGTGATTCCAGCAGGGTCGTTCATGCGTCCTGCGGGACACCCGGCATCCAATGCCTCCCTGGCGCCAAGGGGTCCGGGCATCCCGCCATTCCCAGGCATTCCCACAGCCCTGTGATTTCTTTGGTAACAGCATAACCTGTCAGCGCGGTTCCTAATCACTGACACCCGCTGTGCACGATCCAAACATCCCGGTCCGGCACTACAGGGAAATTCCACGGGAGCTACTTATCGGCCATGTAACGGAGCAGGAGATAAGGCGTTGCCCTGGAATTTCCCTCTAACACGAGGTGTCTGCACACTGGGCTCCAGGGCCCTGGGAGAAGAGTTATTGGGGGATATTTGGGATTATTTGGGATGTTGGGAGGGCTTTGTCACCTTGATCACCAGCTCTTCAGGGTTCCAGAAATCACTGTCCCACATGCCTGGAGACACAGAGTAGCTTCAGGGGGCTTTGTGCACTGGGTTAGGGCTGTATGCACTAAGAAATGGCTGTTTCCGGGTATTTTGTGTTGTGGTGCAGTCCTGGGGACAAACTGTCACTCATGGCTGAGCAGCGAAATGACGGGGATGGAGGTGGCACCCACAGTGTGGGGACCTCATCCCTCCATCCCCAACTCCAGGGCATGTGTCCTGTGTGTGGTGAGGGACCCAAGGCTGTCACTGCCACCACTCCAGAGCACCCCAAAACCAGCTCTAGCCACTGAGGCTTCTCTTCAGGGAATCATGCGCTAAGGAAAGCTGGGAAGCATCACCTGGAAAACCTGAAACATCTCTGACCCAGCCCTGGCTGCCCAGTGAGGGTCCTGGCTGAGCGGCCAGCACAGGCAGGGGCTGGATGAGACCCGGGGTCCTAACCCCACCTTCCTGGCTCACCCCCATGGGTGCCCTCCCACCCCCCAACCTGGACTGAGAAAGGTTAAGGGGGGGGGGGGAAGGGGGCCTGGGACAAATAAATGTATTTTAATTTAATTTTGCTTTAATATGTAAAACTGTTGCTCTTGGCTCCTGTTACTGCAGCCTGGCCAAGAGCAACACGGGGATTTTTGGAGTCAAGGGGCTCCTTGTAGAGGTGTGGCTGCCCCTCACCTCTGCCCTGCACCTTGGAGTGCTCCTCCCTCACCCCACCCTCCTCAGGTACTCCATGGAGTTCCCAAGCTCTGCCTGCGCCTCAGGGACATGCAGTGGCGACAGCAAAAATCCTTTCCCGGAGCTTCATCCCAACCCAGAGATGGGCGGGGGGTACCGGGAGGTACCAGCAGCACCTCAAGCCTTGCCCTTGCATTGTCCCACTGCCCGAGCCCGATGAGGAGTGAGCTGTCCCTGCCTGGGGAACCCGGGGACGGTGGGAAGGGGACAGGGACATCCTGACCACGCACAGAAGCCGAGATCTCTAGCAGGTCTGGGAGCCCCACAGTGAAAACAAGAACCCCAGGTAGAGCAACAGGGAAATTTACGGTCTTGGAAGTGGCCCTGGGCTGTGGATCCAAGATCAATAGCGGGAAGAAAGGGCCCTCAGAGCTGCACAGGAATCCTGCCCGGGAAGCGGCCAGGCAGGCGAGGGGGACGGATCGCCGGAGCCCGGGAGCCTGTGGTTCCTGGCAGAACTTTGCCCCATTTCCTTTCTTCCCGTCAACAGCGCCTGAAACCTGCGAGAGAGCCTCGGCAAGGGGAGGGGTAGGAGGGGAAAAATCCGCTGGCTGTAGCAGTGCCCCTCTGCCCAGCCATGGGAGAGGGTGGGTCTTCCTGGGGGGAAGGGCTTAGGGGATCCCCTTGGCGCCAGAGATGGGGACAGCCCTGGGGGGAGTCAGGGAGGCGGCAGTGGAGGTGGGGAGGAGGTGATGGAGCAGGGAAGGGGATGGTGTGATGGAGCAGGAGAGGAGTCAATGGATGTGGGGAGAGGGTGATGGAGCAGAGGTTGAGGAAATGGAAACGGGTGAGTGATGAAGTAGGGAAGGGAGTGATGGAGGTGGGGAGGGAGCAGAAGAGTAGAGGAGGAGGTGATGAAGCTGGAGAGGGGGGCAACGGAGACTGGGAGAGGCTGATGAACAGGGAAGGGGTTGATAGAGCCGGGCAAGGGAGGAGGAGATTGATACAGGGAGGAGATGATCGATCTAGGGAGAGGGCAGTGAAGGCTGGGAGGGATCAGCAGGGCAGAGGAGGGGGCAGTAGGGCAGGGGAGGGGGTAATAGGGCAGGAGACAGGAAGATGGAGTTGGGGAGTGGGCAGGGGATTTGGGAAGGGGGTGGTGGAGCTGTGGAGGACTGTGGGTGCTGCTCTGCCCAGCCTTGGCCAGGGCAGCACGACTTGTTGCAGGGACGTGAGGGGCTCCATGGCAGGGAGGTGAGAGGCTCCACTGCTCTTGCCTCTGCCCTGCCGAAACCCCAGATCCCCAGAGATCCCAGGTTCCACCAATGCTTGGCTTGCAGACACTAGCAGCAGCCGGGGCAGGGAGGGGAATTCACCTTGCAAGGACAGGCTGTGCCCGGGGTGAGCTGGGACTCTGGGCACCCTGTGCCCTTCCTGCCAGCTTGGAGGCGGGTGATGGCACAGTCCTGCAGGGATCTGGGGGGGATAATTTTCCCTTCCTGAAGAATTTCACAGGAATAGCTGTGCAAAAGGCCAGTGGCTTCAGTTTCAAAGGGATGCCAGTGCCAGGCCGGATGGGCTGGTGAGCAGGTGGAGGGGTCCGTCCTGGGAGCACCCCGTGGGTCTGTGGGCTGGCACCCACCCGGCCAGAGGGGTAGATTACCCCTGCCCTGGCCACCATCTCCTTGGGGACACCAAGAGAACGACCAGGAGTGATCCTCAAGTCCGAGCTCCTCCTACCCCTGGGCACAATCCTGTGTGATGCCAATGCATGTGCAACAGACTGTGCCCACCATAGGGCAGCTGATCTCTATGCTCTCTGGGCAGCTCTGTGCCATGGCCAGGTGCAGTAGGGGGGGGAAATGGGGATTTTTGGGTCTGATCCCCAAACAAGCAGTAGAGCACAAGCAGTGTCTCCAAGCAGTGTCCCCAGGCAGTGCCCTGGTCACCTCGTGGCCTCTGGTTCCCTGCAAGAATTTGTGGTGACAACACAGCGCATGGCACAAGAACACTGTGGCCAGGACTCAGGGACACAGGCTGACATGTGTGACATTACCAGGTATGCTCACTGCAGCCTGGTCAACCCAGCTGTGGGTCTGGCTGTCAGCCAGACCCCCCTCCCCAGCCCTGACCACAGGACCCCTGAGCCATGACATCCCTGTTCATGCAGCAGTGACATGAGGCACGGAGGAGACACAGCGCAGGGCACGTCCCTAACCCCAGGATCCCTGGGAGCCTGAGGGACCCGGCACAGGGATAGAGACCACAGGCAGCTGTGGGACTCGGGGGACAGGGCAGTAGGACAGTGGGGAGTCCCAGGGGAGTCCTGGTTGGGACAGTGATGGATGAGAAGGGACAATGCCCCCACCTAACCCACAGCATTTCAGCTGGTGAGTGTGGTGGCAGCACAAGGGGCTGCTTTCAGCTTCTAGTGGCACTGGGACACTTGTCCCCAGTAGTGGGGACCTCTCCCATCGAAGAGGAACGTGGATTGAGCCATGTCCCACCCTCTGCCACTTCGCTGCAGACCCCTCCTAGGGGGACAGGAACCAGGTGAGCCCTGGCAGCAGCCATTCTCTCTGAACCCTACTGATGGCAGCAGCTGCAGACTGGAGCAGCTGCCTGAGAGAGGCAGGTGAAGGGTTGGAGCTCCCTCTCAGCTGGCTTAGCCCTGGGAAGAGCTGCTCACACAGCCCCAGGCCGGGCCATGGGGCCACTGTGTGCTCCCACAGCTGATCATCAGTGACCACCTCTGTTTCCTGGCAGCCCAGGAATGGGCAGAGGAGGTTTCTTGTGCTGGGAGCAGGCTCAGAGGTGCTCCCAGACAATATGCCAAGCCATCACAGGGGCCCTTTCACCCCCAGCCTCGCTCGCCCCCTGAAGTGAAGCTTCTTCCCCGGGCTGCCCCATCCTGGGGCGGGTGCCGGCACGGGGTCCCAGTGCTCACAGACACACTCGGCCCTTTCTTCAGCCTCGGCCACGGGCTTGGTGCTGGCAGGAGGCTCCATGCTGCACAATGCACCTCCTTGTTCGCCCGGCCCAGGGCTGGCTTGTGGGGAATGGCAGGGAATCGCCTCCGTTTCCTGCTGGAGTTTTATTACATTCACCGTATAAATAAATAAATACGATCCAGAGGAGAAGGGGAGAAGCACAGGGCAGGCTGGAGCCAGGCAGGACGTGGGGTGGAGCTCAGCCCCGCAGCACCAGGGCTGGGAGGGGGTAGGGGATGCCCCATAGCAGCCGTGTCCTGGGATGTCCATGCTCCCTGGTCCCTCATGCCTTTCCATGGAGCAGCAAAATCCAGGAGGCAAGTGCCCAGTCAGGGACTATGGCCACCAGCCCTGCTACTTAAGTGGAGGAGAAACCTTCTCCCAAGCAATTTCAGAAGAATGGGAGCCCCCTCAAGCCCTGCTACCTCTTGATGAATTGCTGTGCCATCCCTAAATTATGCCATGGGCCAAGAACCTCTGCACAGGTTCAGGCTTTTGTGGGCTCACAGGCTGGACACAGTCAAAGCACCCCTGGGAAGAAGGAGCATCCTTACAGAGTGGAGCCCCAGCCCACTGTGTGTCACAGGAGCAGGAATGGCTCTTGGAACCTGCTGGAAATGGTTTTATCACACCATTGACTTGGCCAAGCTGCCCACTTGGCTGCCAAGTTCAACCACATGTCAACCAAGGCTCTGTCACCTGCCACCTCCATCGGGTGCCCCACAGCCATGGAGGGCTCTCTCCAGCCCTCACCTGCTGGGAGTGCCATTGGTGCTGTGGTTCTCCAGCTGCACGGACCAGGAGGAAGAATCCTGGCTTTTCCAGGGCTCTTGGATTGGTTTGGTGTCAGCTCCCCCAGCACAGCTTGACCCAAATGCAGGGAGCAGGCAGAAGCAGCCCCAGCGGATGCTCTCCTGTCTCTGACACATCTGGGTAAGCATTTCTCCTCAGTTACTGGACAGAGTTATCAGTGCTGGGAAGCCCTATATTGCATTGTTTCCTTTCTTCCCAGGGCCCAAATACCTTCTAGTGGGTGGCATCCCAGTCTATGACAGGAAATTGGAACAAGAGGATCTTTAAGGTCCCTTCCAATCCAAACTACTCTTTGATTCCATGGAAGCAGCCCATGTTCAGGCATCATCCTGATGGTTCCTACCCAAGAACATCACTCCTTGGGTCACTCCTTGCTCTGGACAAACCATCTGGCACCGGCATCCTCCTCCCTGAGCTGGTTCCTCCTTGAGTACTGCCTCTTCTCCTCTCCATGTGGAGAACATCAGGAGACCCTCACCTCTCACCTGGCCAGAGGACAAAGTTCCTCAGACATGTCTAACTTGTACACCAAAGAGGTGCCACAGCGCAACAATTACATCCCCACATTCCCTGGGCTCTCTCTGGAGAAGAGCTGCTGTGGATGAGCTGCGGCTCAAGGACCTGATTTCCCCAGAGCCTTATTTCTCAAAGAACAGAGCCTGATGTCCCATCAGGATCAGCTCAAGCGACACGGAATTTTGACAACTTTAGGGCAAAGGATTTTCTGCTCCACTGAAGATGGACGCAGAGCCCTTCTGCCCGTCTGCCTCCCACCACCTACAGGGTTTGGGCTCATGTCCAAATGGGAGGTTCCTGATGGGTCACTTGGCTCTTCATCATGCCCAGCTGGTCAGATGGGCTCTGACACACCGGAGGGGTCAGAAAATCCCTTCATCTGCCTGGCCCCCCTAAACACTCCACTGGGAAGTTTAAACCCGATCCCAGTCTCCCTGGAGGAGATGGCATTTAGGCACAAGGAATCCAAACCAGCAAAGAATTATGCCCCAGATGACCCAACTGTGTTCCAGACAAGCAAGGGGACCTCCTGCCATCCCCTGCAGCCCCACTCAGAGCAGTCAGGAGCATGCCAACCCATGGTCCCCTGAGGCACCTGTCTCTTGGGGCAGCACTGGTGGGTGCAGGCAGGGAGCTGGAGGGGTATATATCACCAGGGAAGGACTTGGTACTGGAGCAGCACCAGCGTGACCTACTTCTAGCTCAAAAACACCCTAATATGCCAACATCTCTGAAAATATTCAAAAACCCAAAGTTTAACAAAGAAAGAAAGCAGCACTGTGGTGGCTGAGCCAGCTGCTCCTTTTCCAAAAAATATCTTTACAACGTGGGGCAGTGCCATGTCAGGTCCATCATTATCTTCATCATGGCACCGGGAGCTCAAAACAGCAACTTGAAGTGGAAACCCTCAGGTATGTCAAAGAAAAACATGATTCCCCATTCGCAGGCTAATCCTGTTCTCCTTGAGGGGAAAAAAACACAAAGCTCCCAGATCTATTCAGCCAAACTCAGCACTTTTGGGTTTTGCTGATGGTGTCTAAATATAGTTCATGAGAAACAAATAATCTTTCAGGGATTTCTGCTCCCTCCATCTCTCCAAACACCTTGTTTAAAGGTCAGCAGCTGCGGTGAGGGCTCTCTGGAATTGCTGGGCAGGAGCCTGGAGGTGAGGAAAGGCACTTTTTGATGTGTCACCAAGGCTGTGAGCTGGGTCACCCATCCCTGGGCTCCTCCAGCAGTGCTGGGGTGGGGTCTGGGGTGGCACCACTCTGTCCCCATCCCCACCTCAAGCCTGTCCCTCTCCTGCCCCTACAAATAGCACAAATTTTCCCAGCACGTGCCGGTCACTGAAGGAAATGGGGAGGACAACGGCTGTTGTTGGGGAAGCTGATCGCTGGAGGTGACATCCCTGGAAGTGTTAGAGGCCAGGTTGGACAGGGCTTGGAGCAACCTGGTCTAGCAGAAGGTGTCCCTGCCCACGGCAGGAGGTTGGAACTGGATTATCTTTGAAGTCCTTTCCAACTCAAAAAGTTCTGTGTTTCCATGATCTCATCCCAGAGCAGCACCAGATGACAGGCCCCAGCTCCCTGAGTGCCCTGCTAAGCCTCTTCCCCTCACATTCCCCGGCACGTTCCTGCCTTTGCCCTGCCCTGAGGTACCCTGAGTTATCTTTTGCCCCTCTCCATCCCTAATTCTGCCCTGTTCCATGGGAAAAGAGCCAAGGGCAGGGAGCTGGTGCTGGCTGGCAGAGCCGAAGTTCTTACCAGCTCTCCATACTCCCAAACTCCAGGGCTGGAAAACAAATATGCCTCCAGGTCTGCAGCTGAGCCTGGCCTCAGGGAACACCACATCCCATGGCCTGAGGAAATGTCACATCCTATCACCCTGCTCTGGCTGCCTGAGGGCTGTGTTGGCAGCGCTTAGGGTGGGACCCAGCTGCCCTCTTGGGTGAGTCCAAGTGTCTCTGCAAGCAGGTCCTGGTTTCCAGTCATACAGGTTTGCTGCAAACACCCCAGGAGCAGCAGTAAGGTCTGAGTGGGATTTGGAATATCAGTGTGCCATGACAGATGGCCTCGGGTGATGGCAGGGAGATGCAGAACTGCAGCAAACCTGTGTCCAGTTCTGTGCTCCATGTTCTGCTGGGTCCCCCAGCGCCTCTGGAGCATTCCCATCCCATGTAAGCTGTGGCAGTGCCAGCCCGTCCCATGGGAGCTGAAGGCCGGGCAGTTGCCTGTGGTGCTGTCCTGCCTCCCACCAAACTCCTGTCCCCAACCACCGTGGGAGGGGACACTCCCCGGATCCACCGGGGCTTGGTGTGTGCCATGTCCACATCCCTGCCACAGGCTCTGCCCTGGCAGGCAGGTCACATCCCCAACCCCCCAGCAGCCTCACTCCCCTGCCCTCCAGCAAATTCCACCCTCACTGCAAATCTCTGTGCAGGAAAATGTGAGGCCATGGAAACCAAGCCTGTTCCTGTCAGCCAGGCCACCTTCCTCCTCCTCCTCCTCGTCCTCAGCCCCTTGACTCAGACCACAGGTTGTCCCACTCTGGGATCTCCAGTGTCCCGCCCCAACTGGTTGCCCCCTCCCGCTGTGTGGAGTGGAGCCCATTTTGGGGTGCACTGAGGGTTTTGTGGAGCAGCCAGAGCTCCAAGGGTGAGAGTGCTGCTGCAGAAGCCCCAGTGGTTCCATCCACCTTTCCCTGTGTTGCTCCAAGCCCAGGTCCTACATCAGCTCCAGCCTTCCTGACCCCACATTTGGGACTGGTCCCTCCAGCATGTGACACTTGAGGCCAGGGAGACACCAGTGTCCCTCTCCTCTGGCCTCACCAAGGGGAGCAGGGCTGGGAATCACCATGTCCCTGACCCTTCCACATTGGAATGACCACAACCTTTCCCCCAGCACTTCTCATTCCTGACCCAGGTCAGGATTCCACCCTCAGCTTTCAGACCTATGTGCAAAATTTGAAGTCTCCTTGTGCCCACATAACTCCAGAGACTTCTCTGCTACCTTCTCCAGAATCCCCCCCAACAGCCTGTGGGGCACAATTCCTGTCTGGCTTTATACAAGAGGGTGCTCCATACTGCGGGAGAGGCAGGGGAGGCACCGGGATACACTGAACACATGTGTGGGAAGGGGTGGACCAACCAGCAAGACCCCAGAAAAAACCAGCTCAGCTCTGATTTATTTTTTTCCAAAACCTGATAAAAGAAGTGCAGGAACATCAGGGAGCTCCCACTTCCCTGCCAACATCAGGACCAGGTGAGGGGTTGAGGATGCACAAGCTGAACCCCTCCCAAGAGCACTCTTACCTGGGAGCTGCGTCACCCCTAGGGAGCTGCTCTGATGAGAATGCTTCTGTCAGCCCCAGAGCCGCGGCAAACAGAGGTACCCTGAAACAAATGCTAATTGTTCCCAGTTAAGGACAGACCTTGGATACTCATCAGCACACAGTACCAGCCCTGAGGAGTTGTGCAGGATGGCTGCGAATGGGGGCAGTGGAGCTGGGGAAGGCTCCTACTGCTGGCGTATGCCCTGAGAGGGGAGATTTGTGTCTATGCTGCTTTCAGGGAAAGGGAAAATGTGCTTTGGGCTCCCCTGGGCTTTCATAGCAGCTCCTCGATGGATGGAGCAGGGATGAGGGGGTCCCCAGGGATCCCAGTGCCCCTCAGCAGTAGTGCAAGGGCCAGCCCAGGGGACCTTTTTGCCCTGGCTGGTGCCCCGCCCTCCCCTTCCCCGCTCTGTGGCTAGCTGTCTTAGGGCATCCCAAAAGTTCCTGGAGCCAGGGCTGGGATGGCACAACCCCACAGCCTGGGATATTCCCAGCTGGGCTGGGATGAGGACATCGAGCGAGGGCACCGGGAGCTGCACGGCCCTGCAAAACCACCCGAATATGGAAAACAACTGAACCCAGAGCTTGGCTGGGTTGTGGGTGCTCTTCAAGGAACTCAAGCAAGAGGGAATCAGAGCTGTTTCCCCCGAATCCCAAGGGCTGAGCCAGGCTGGATGCTCTGAGATACCACCCTCACTGCTCCTGCAGCTCGCAGGGATTTCCCCAAAGATGGAGAAAAAACTCCATGGAAACTGCAAAGTCCTGAGAAACAGGAGCACAAGATGGCAGTGCGGGGGTCCAGCTGCACCCTCAAACCCACCCAAGAAAGTACAAGCTCCCAAAACCTGGCAGATGCTAGAAACACTTTCAGCACTGAATGGGGACACATGGGAATCCCTGTGGCCAGGTCCCAACTCTGCTGGAGGGGTTTGCATCTGGAAATATCAGCCCAGGGCAGTGGGAGCTCCTGGGAGCATCTGCTGTGCTTGGGAGGATTCCCTTGGTGACCATGCTCGGGGGGGTGAGGTACCCCCAACCACCTCATAAGCAACAGCCACCTCCTGCATCCCCCAGCCAGCACTGCCGGCAGGCCGGGGAAGAAAGGAATTTCTGTGTAAATCCCATTTACTGTCGGGTTTCTCACTTCCCGTCCAGTAGACAATCCCAGCCCTCAGTGCAGCGCTGCACGAAGGGGCAGTTTAATGTATTTTTGGAAGGAGAGGGAAAAAAAAACCCTCTCTGAAAAGAGCCTCTTTCAGCTAATAATGAAGTGAATATTATATTAAGAGTGAAAACATATTCAGGGGAACTTACAGAGGGAGACAGAAAACCTTTTCATAACACCCTGGCCACAAACACAACTTCCAATTAAACTGGCTTGGCTTGCCGGCCTGTGCCAACACAAACGAGGGGCCAGGAGCGGAGCACGGAGCCAGCGCGATCCCTGCCCGGCTGGGCTCAGTCGGGGCTAGCAGCACAGAGGGGTTTCCACTTCCACAGCTTTCAGAGCCCGACCTTGGACTAGAAAGTGTGAGTCCCTTGTCCTGATCTGGGCAACAGCGCGCCCAGTGGGGTGAGGGACTCCAGTGCCGTGGGGAGCCATGGTCCTTGTCCCAGCCCTGTGGCTCCTGTGCCAAGGGAGCTCTTGGTTCCTGTCCCAACCCAGAAGAACAAGGTGCCCAGTGACTCAACGGGCTCCAGAACCCCAGGGAGTCCTCTGTCCCTGTCCCAACCCAGGGGATCCAGTGCCATGGGAGCCTTTGGTCTCTGCCCGCAGCCACAGTTCTGCCTCCCCTCTGCCCTGTCAGCAGCACAGGCAGGATGGTGTGTGCCGGAGCCCCCACGCTACTGGGATCACCAGGATTGCTCCCGGCCCAGGGGAGGGTGCTGAGCACTTGCCCAGCTCAGGATGAGCTGATGATCAGCATCCCCATGCATGCCAGGAAGGTTTGGAGAGCTGCTGCATCTCCCACTTCAGCATCTTGTGCCTTGGAAGAAACCTGTGCTGAGCCTGCATTGTAACAGGAGGTGCCACATTCCTGTTTCACGTGCCCTGGATGTCTCATCTCAGGTTTAGCACTGCCATTGCACGGTTTGGTTACCTGCCAGTGGTCTCAGCCCACCCTTGTCCCTGGCAGAACACAACCCACACCCTGGGGGGCACAAGGACACCCACCAATACTCTCCAAGGTTTCTATGCCAGCTGCCAGTGCAGGGAACAAGCACAGAGTGGGATCTCACTGCCCTGTGTTCTTGGGGGTCAGTGGTGTGCGGGGGAGGACACGATGGGAGACACTCAGGTGACACACAGGGGTTGTGATTCACACTTCACAGAGGCTGCACCTTTGCAGCCCAAGGAGGAGCTGGATTGATGGGTTGAGGGTACACGACATCTCAGGTTTGGATAAACAGCCACGCCAGGAAAACTTCACCTGAGATCAGATAATCTTGGAATTGAGCAAACCAGACACAGCTGCGGAGTCGCAGGTTGACATTTGATAAACCCAAACTGGAAATACAAGACCACTGTTGAGCTGGGACCAACCTTTGGAATAGCTTCTCCAGGGAACACACTGAAGATGTTTGCCAAAAACTGTTTCGTGGAGGGGGCAGAGGGAGGTATTTTGGCCAAAATTAAAAATTCCAGTAGAAAACTTTTCTCCAAGCCTGTATATTTTGACTACCAACCTGAAAGTGTAGTTCTCTGTAGAGATTTTTGTCTCTTTTGCTTGAGGACTAGTATTTCTGCTTTAATGCCAAGTCAGGATCCAAACACACCTCTGATTTTGCCCAGAGGCTGAAAGATCGTATTTCTTCCTTTAATAACAAAGAAAAAGAAACCCCAACAAAAACCCCAAAAAACCCCACCAAAAACAAAACAAACAAAAAAAACCAACAAAACCCCCCCACCAAAACAAAAAACCCCTAAAGCAACAACCAAAAAAACAACCAAAAAACAAACAAAAAAACTCACCAGCCCAAACCCACAAAAAACAAACAAACAAACAAATAAACCAACCAACCAAACCAAACCAAAACCAACTCAGGAAAGTAATTTTTGGCCATAATTTGGTAAGGAAAAATGGACTTCAGCACAGTCTAATTCACCATGGGAAGTCTCCAACAGCAACAAACTGCCTGTCACCCTGCAGAGGGACTCTGGGTAAAGTACAAGTAATGGGTGTGGCCTGGGTGACAGGGAAGGGTGGCTGCAGGTTCCGCAGTGTGAGCTGCTGGCAGCAGGACTAGAATGGACCTTCCAGAAGCTTGGAAAGCTCCTCACTGTGCCACAGCAGCCACACCACTCCTACACTTCAGATTTAGCAGATGAAACAGCTTCCTCGATGGGCTTTGTCCCCACACGTGGGGGTCCAGGAGATCCTGCCTTTCCAAGGTCACTGGTGAAGAGGGATGTGCCAAGTTTCCACACAGGGGCAGGGAAGTGCCAGCACAGCCCCTGCCGGGGCACTCCAGGCAGGCACAGCTGTCCCCTTTTGGACAACTTGCCTTGCTAATGTCTTCAGAACTATCTTATCCCAGGAGGCACGAAGTTCTCTTGTAGGGAAGAGGCATAAACTCCCAGTCAGAGTTACCACGAAATTTGTGCAGAAATAGACCAACATCCAGATTTGAAGGACATCAGAAAGGAATCCCGAACACCGTTGGGAAGGAGGCAATGCCATCTAGTGTTGGGCCAGGAAAGGGCTCAGGAACACATGCCTCCAGCAAGAGCTGGACTGGATAACCCCAGGCTCCGGATACTTCATGCTTCTGCAATTCTCCTCTTAGTGCCAGCCCAGCCGGGACTGACTGGGGGGACAGTTTTAGACCCTTCTGAGAAAGAGCAAGGCCAAGAAGATGGACAGACAAGGGCACCTGTGACACATGGACAGCTGGGAAGCCCTGACTGGTATGGCTGTGGAAGTCACAGAATCATGGAATGGTTTGGGCTGGGAGGGACCATAAAGACCACCATGTTCCACCCCCTGTCACAGGCAGAGACACTTCCCACTACCCCAGGTTGCTCCAAGCCCTGTCCAATCTGCCCTGGAACAATTCCAGGAATGAGGCAGCCACAGCTTCTCTGGGCAACCTCTGCCAGGGCCTCCCCACCCTCCCAGGGAACAATTCCTTCCCAGTATCCCATCTATCCCTGCCCTCTGGCAGTGGGGCCATTCCCCCTTGTCCTGTCACTCCAGCATCTTGTCCAAAGTCCCTCTCCAGCTCTCCCGGACCCCTTTAGGCACTGGAAGGGCTCTGAGGTCTCCCTAGAGCCTTCTCCTCTCCAGGTGAAGACCCTCAGCTCTCCCAGCCTAGCTCCAGAGCAGAGGGGCTCCAGCCCTCAGAGCATCTTTGACTCTGCATTTATTCAATCCCAGCCACAGCCCCATGTTCCGAGCACACACTGGAGTTTGCTCCAAAGGAACCTGACTGTGGAAGGTGGAGGAGTCAGGACTATGTGCAGGGACAAAGTTGGTATTATTCAGTAATTTTACATTCAGCATCAACATTCACAGGAACGGTCAGCCAAAACAAAGAGCACAACAACCTGTTGTCCACGAAGGGAGTCAGCTCTACAGACCCCATTCCAAATTCCAGCTCCCTTCAGGCATTAATCACTCTTGCACAATAAATTGGCACAAGTCCTGTCAGCTTTAGTGCTCAGGTTGGTTTATTTTCTCAGAAGAAAAATATCAAACAATTTTTTAAAGAACAACCTGTGTAAACAGAAAACTTCATGGCATCCTCCTCCCACTTATAAATTCCCTAAAAGCAGCCTGGAATCTGCAAGAAGTAGGATGTCAGGGAAAAGTTTTCTTCAAACTGTACATGGGAGAAGAGAAGGAATTTACACAGACCCCTTCCTCTCTCCAACAGCAGGATTTAATTATTCTGGAAACTGCCTCAAAACATGGCAAACAAACCCAACTTCAGGAAAACCAGGTTCTGTATAAACACAGAACCTTCACTTTGGTCTCCCAAAGTAGGATAGTGTTCCCGCCCCTTTCCCCCAAACTTGTATGTGATGCTGAGATCTCCGTGTACCAAGAGCTGGACAGCTGGAACAGTCCTAGGGTGACAAAGTATCACAGTCAGTGTCCTCCAGGCATCACTTGTACAGTTTATTTAATTTCAGTATTAAATGATCCATGGTTACCAGCACAGCCCTCCAGTGGCCCTGAAAGAAACACCCAGAATTCCACAGATTAGCACAAGTGGACCAAGCACAGTGAAATCCCCTTAAAATTCATTTGACTTGCTCATGAAGGACTTGGAGAAAACTGAGTATTAAATGACAAGAGCTAAAAATGAGCCACCCCCCCTCAGGGAAAACGCCAGAGCACTGCTCAGGCAACCTCCCTTCCTGCACAGGGTCATCCATGTTTCCCATCACTTATGCTTTTCCACCCTGGTTCTGGGAAACACAAGCCTGGATACTTACTCTTTGCCTTTGGGAGAAAGGTGAATCTTGTAGGAGACACAAGAATTTCTCCCCATCCCAGATTTCTACTGTTTCTCCCCATATTTCCCTGCTCCCAGCCCCTTCCTGTTGCAGGACAGGAGCACTGGAAGGCCTGGCCATTGGCTGCATTCCAGCAATGATCACCCACAGCACTTTGGGCGTTGTTACCTCACCCCATCACTCCCACTTGCAGTTGGATCCTTGACAGTCTTGGAGCTCTGACAAGGGAAATGACAATTTCCACATCCAGCAATACCTCTTTCTTTCATCTCAGCCTCCACTCATCCCTCCCCTTCTTTAGGATAACCAGAAAGGAATCAGTACCTTGGTGCAGCATCAGCTTGGCCTGGATAGAACCAGGACTGCTTTTAAGTGGTGATTCCTCCCTCCTCAGCTCTAAATTTCAAAGGGGAACCTCTTGGGTCACTGATCAGAACTTGGCTCACCTACCTCACCCTCTAATGGCTTCACTGACCTTGTTGCCAAAAGCTCACCTGTTCCTTGAGTGCCTCTCCCAGGCAGGCTTTCCCTCTGCTGAAGAAGCAGCACCTTCCCCTCCCTGGTGCTCAGACAGACCCAGCACCTTCCCCTGTGCCTGCTACCACAGGTCACATCCTGCTGCAAGTGGCTCCTCTCAAATACTAACACAGAAAAAATGATACTGGAAGTATTCTCCCAATTTGTCAGCACTAAAGGTACCAAAACACTGCTGGAACATCAGCCTTGCCCCTCTGTCATCCACATGATAACAGTAGAAGGAAAAGTAAATGAAAAACCAAGAAAATCCTTGGAAACCTTTCCCCAAAACAACCCAGTATCTGTCTCCTACAGGACCTCTGAGGATCAAAGGATCCCATCTAACAGTGTCTGACCTGCTCTTGCGTTCAGGACTACCAGGAGGCCAAACCCATTCTTATACTCTTCCATCATCCATAGGCCACCACAGCTGGCCCAGCCAGCTCAGCTGCAGTGGCCACCCCAGCACCAGTATATCAAATTACTGGTAGCAAAATAGGGAAGCCTGTTCCTTAGAGGATATAGAGTTACAGGCCGCTAACCAGGAGGCAAAAAAAAAAAAGCAGGAATTGTGAGGGAAACAGCCTTTTTACTGACTAAAAGATGAGAAGATGAAGCATCACATGATGCTCAAAATCCACACCTCATTCATTATACATCCTTGAAAGGCACCACAGGATCACGGGATAATTAGAGCTCCGAGGAACATTAGGAGTCTTTAGCTGAACCCCAATGACTCATGTCCCTCTGCTGACCCTGCAGCAATGGGATCATCAATCTGTGGGCTCAGAGCCACACAGAACCCTTGATCAAGGGCCACCCTGCCAGAAGACTGGGTCTGATTCAGCACAATGTGCCTCTCACAAGGGCTGTCCCCAGTTTAAAGTTTGGGATAATAAAAGCACAAAAAAGTTGAGCAACTTTCAAGACTGCCAGAAACACAGGAGTAAGAAGACATCCAGCCTACCACAAACTGGGATTTAGTGCAGTCACTGTCCTGGTTCATCCACACTCGCCAAATCCCATGTTACAGCCTCATTTAATAGGCCCCCTTGTACTGCCAAACCTTCCAAAACTGGGGCTATATGAGGTTCCAGATACACAAGATATCCATAGTCAGTCCAGGCTGGCGGCACTTTCCAGGAGAAGGGGGAGAGAAAGTCCATAAAGAAGGAAAATTACTGGAGGACACATCAGCTTATCTCTTCTCTTTGAAAATGAATCAGAGAGAAAAATGCTTAAATCATTTCTCCAGTTCACAGCAGAAGGTTCTATCAACCAGGAGAAGGAAAGAAAGGCTTCAAGTGGGAAAAAAATATCCTTATCCTTGATGTGCTACAGTGTTCTGTGCATTGTTAGATTAAAGCATCCTTGCTCCTCTTAAAATATAACTGACTTCCACTCTGCTCCTTGTCAGTCTAATCCCATCCCCACACAGCACTTCCTTCATGTGTCCCCAACAGGAATACTTCAAAGGTGATCACTGGATGTTCCCACTGGCTGTTAGCTGTGGTTTGGAGTGTCTAACTGGGAACAAGCCTACAGCTACCTAGGCTTCTTGTGCACCAGGAAAATAAAGGATCAGACCAAGAGGTTTCTGGTTTTGTGGCTTCTATTTCAAGTAATAAAGTCTTTATGTGGAGCTAATTAAAAATATAATCAAACTGAAATCCTGAAGCCATTTCAGGGAGTGTTTGATCAGTTTATCTCTTTCATTTCCATCTAATGGCTCCACAATCAGAAGAGAAATGGAGGGGAACCACAGGGCCCTGCAGATGCAGGAGCTGGATGGAGTTCAAAGCCAGTGCTGCTCCAGCACAGAGAAGAATGGCACGCTCCAACCAGGACCCTGCTCCAAGATTTGTTTCCTTCACTACAGCAGGCTGGCAGCGACTCAGCCACGAAACCCAGCAAGGCACACTCTGGCTTTGAAGTTCACACATAAGCCTGCTGGTCCCCAGCTATTTTAACTCATCCTTTGGAACTACAAAGCCAATCATCAATTCACAGGGAGCAACATGTCAGGTCACAGGTCATTTATAATCACAGTTACCTTTACTCTGCATTAAAACCATAATTAACAGTTAATGCTTAACTAAGGCTTTACAACTTGTTTAAGCTGCTTTTTTTGCATAAAAAACTGCAGGCACACCTTCCCCAGCTCCCCCTTTCCTGCCTCCATCTCTAGAAGGGCTGCAGGGAAGCACCAAACACAGCAGATAAAGTTTCTGTCAAAGCACGAGGAAACTGGGAAATACTCAGAATTGTGCATTTAAATATTGCTCCTGCCAGTTCAGCCCTTACGACATCCCCATGCCTTGAGGCAGCAGCTCCCAGCAGCGCTGCACTGGGATAACCTTCAGTGAGAAGAACGCTCCTCAAGGCAAGTATCTAAGAAATCAGGCTGGTGGGGGCAGCCTGGAAGGCTTTTACATCTCAGAAAAGTGACCTCAAAGGATATTCAGAGAAATGCAGCCTCCTCTGTTCAGGGAAACAGAGCACCTCCTCTTCAGATCTAAATGGAATTCACACTGAGCATGGAGAAGAAAGGAAGGGAAGTTGTGACTCAGTAGCCAAAAGGATAATGCACATCCTACACCACAGCTCCACATGAGCCTGGCTGGGAAAGCAGATGTTATATGCATACATCAGCAAATAGCCAAAACCTTGAACAGCAACTGCCTGAGAGCAGTTCACTCAGAGCCTGAACAGCCCCACAGGCACTACTACTCTGGAATGCCACTGGAGAAAAGCCACTGTGACCAGGAGGGAACAATCTCATGGACCCCATGAGAGGTTCCTGACAGGCTGCAGGGCTCTGGAGTGCCAAGAAGAAATTCCAGCAGCACCAGAGTGCCCTCAGCAGCTGATAACACCATGTGCCAGGCAATCCACCCTGACACCAGGAGAGGAATAGCTATTTACAACGTCAGCCTGTCCTGATTTATCTGGGCACGAGCCACTGCCATCCCAGGGATGGCAGATGCTTTCTCCGAGCATTCGACATGCCTTAGGGAGAAAATTCCCTAATTAGGGACCATTTATCTGCTCTCTGTGGAAGCGACTCTGCAGTTAGCCATGCCCTCCTCTTTTCTCTCTAAGTGCTGCTTGGGGATGTCCAGCTGTGAGGGCTTCAAGTGGCCACTCCAGTGACTGAGGTGGCTGTGGATGGATTCTCAGCGTGTGGCAGCACACAAGCACATGGACACCCTTCCCATATCCAAAGTCAAAGCCTGCCCCATCACAGATGCCCAAATCCACAGAGGAAGGTAGAAGCAACAGATATGCTGCTCCTCTTTTCTAGAGCCAAGCTACATGAACTCCCACTGCCATCTGAAGATCTGCACTTACACACACATTTTTTTCCTCAGGATTTTTTTTCCACGTCAATTTTTCAAGATCCTCAGCTCTGCAAAAGATCCACAGTGAGTTCCAAGTGCTGCCAGAATGCCAGATAGACAGCTCTGTGGCAGGAGGAATTCTCCAGAGATCTGTAACAAGTCTTGACTCCAAAGGCCCTGAATGCTGATGACATGCACTACCATCCTGAACCTCAAGTGATGGAAGGAAGTGCTGTCAAGTCTGCTCAGATCTGGGATAAGACAAGGACACCTAAGCAAAAAGGAAGAACAGAAAGCAGAGCTCTTTCCCAAGTGCACATTAAAAAAAAAAACAACAATAAAACCCAAACCCTCAAAACAGCACCCAGCCAAAGCAGTAAAACTTCTTGTTCAGAAAGCAAGAGGTCTCACAAGAGGGACAATTATGGGAAGGTGAAAGAAGGGATGAACTCTTCAACACACACTTCTGACTCAAGAAGTACTTCATCCAGCAAGTCAGGGCTGAAACTGATCCTTAGAGCAGCTCTCAGCCCTTCAAGAGCTCAGATAACTTCCATGGCAATAATGCTCAGCATTCTATGAAATCAACAGCCCCCAATAAAGCTGTGCAAGAGGCACATTAAGGTCATGTCTATCCTTACTGGAAATAACTCTTGAGCTCTGCAAACCAACTCTCAGCAGTGCCAAGACACTCCCTGCATCTGAAGCAAAAAAGCCTTTCCAAAAGCTCATTCCCTTAATATGGAGCCCATGTTGGGATCTCCTGGTGCTGACAGCCACAAACATCATCTGTTCGCAATGTGCTGCCGCCACTGTGTCAGACACAGCCACCACCACCCAGGTGCTGCTCCAGCAAGGATGCAGCTCCCAATCCATCAGCTGCTCTGTGCTGCTGAAGAGGGACAACACACTCCAATACAGAGCAGCTGAGGGAGCTGGGAAAGGGCTCAGCCTGGAGAAAAGGAGGCTTGGGGGGACCCTCTGGCTCTCTGCAATTCCCTGACAGAAGGGTGCAGCCAGGGAGAGGCTGGGCTTTGCTCCCAGGGAACAAGGGACAGGCCAAGGGGAAATGGCCTCAAGCCGTACAAGGGAAGGTTTAGTTTGGATATTTGGGAAAATTTTTTCACAGAAAGGTTGGTCAGGCACTGGCACAGACTGCCCAGGGCAGTCGTAGAGTCCCCATCCCTGGAGGGGTTTAATAGCCCTGTGAATGTGGCACTTGGGGACAAGAGTCAGTGGTGGCCTTGGCAGTGCTGGGGAACAGTTGGACTGTGTGATCTTAGAGGGCTTTTCTAACCTCAATGACTCTGTGATTCAGTCATTCCATGTATTGCATGAACCAGGCTTGGGAGCTCATAAGCAAAGGAGTGTTTCCCAAAACCACAATGAACACTTTTGAGGGCCCTTGGCACTTATTTCATTAACCTCAACTGTCCCTGTATCATAACAGCTACTGCAATGCCCAATTAGAGCATTTAAAACTCTGCCCAGGTTTGTCAGCATTTCACTGCTCACTGGAGCAGAGAGCTGGCAGCTCTCAGGACTCTGACCAGCACCCACACCCTCTCATAATCACGAGAGCACTTCCCCTGAAGGGTATCGAGACAGTAATAAGCTTCCATGATAATTTAAAATCCCTGGATTAAAGACTAAGAAAAACAGATAGGACAAAGACATCTCTTCTGCTAGCTCAAAGGGAAAGTCTGGAGCCTCCAAAGCAGCAGGATTGGTGCCCAGACAGGGCACAACTCGAGTGGTAGAGACAGAAGGCCTTAAAAATTGTAACTCAGAAAAAAACTCAGGATAATCACATGCCTCCTTGCTGCTGGAAGTGAGGGCTAGTGACTCTGAGTGCTCTGAAAAGCTAAAACTTCATCAAGAAATTCCCATCTTACATAGCCAATTCTCTTTAAACTCCACTTGCATGATCAACCAGGTGTTATCACAAGAATGAGAAGAGCCCAGCACCTTCTTCATGTTCTACTGATTTGTAACACCAGAATATTTTATATCAGAGATGCTGGCAAAGGTTCTGATAAGTAAAATCTCATACAGGGATATCCCCCTGGGGTCTCAGCCTGGCCTTCCCAGGACCAGTGCCAGGTGACCTTACACAGGCAGGAGCTGGAGGAGAACAGAATCACAGAAGGTTGGAAAAGCCATCTAAGATAAAGTCCAACCATCAATGCAGCACCACCATACTCACCACTAACCCATGCCCTGAAGTACCACATATGCACATTTTGGAACACTTACAGGGAGGGTGACTTCAGTACTGTTCTGGGCAGTCTATTCCAATGCTTTACAACCCATTCCATGAAAAAATTTCCCCAATATCCAAACTAAACCTCCCCTGGTACAACTTGAGGCCATTTCCCCTTGCTTGTTACCTGAGAGCAGAGCCCAACCCCACCTGGCTCCAACCTCTTGTCAGCAAAGTTTCCTTTCAGCACTGCAGCCACGAATCTGCTCCTACCTCACCTGGGTGCTTTGTGTTTGAGCACAAAGGGGAATCCCAGGCTTTGGGCACTTCCTAAATCAGAGAGGACAGCCCAGGGCCCATCCTTGGAGAGGCTGGAGAACCAATACTTCACCAAAGCCTTGGAGGACAGGCACAGTGATATTGCATAGGTCTCCATTCTTTCCATTTCACATCATCACATCTAAGCCCTGGCCAGACCTCCCAGTCTGGGCAAAACCAGCCCTAATGCATCCAGACTGATGTCCAGTACGCCCACTGGGAAAGCATGTCAGAGATCCCTAAAACCCTCTTCAGTTCCCAGAAGAGATCAGAGCCCAGGATCCTTCCACAGAGACATTACAGGTACTACTGCAGGCACGAACTGCAGAAATCCTTGGGAAAAAAAGCAAGATGCCAGAAGAGGAAAGAGCTGGAGGGAAAACAAACCCCCCAACCCAACAACCTTATTATAGCTACTCTCCTTCCTCTGCTTAACAAGGAGAATGCTTAATTAAGTCCTCCTTCAAGCTTTCCCCCTGACCCAGCAAGGCTCAGCAGAAAGCAGAGATTGAACAATTTCCTTTGCAGCACAAGACACCTCAGTGGGACAGGAATTTGCATATTCTAAAGGAGCAGTGAATTGCTGGTTCTCTGTTGTTCAGCCACAGTGGGGAGGGACAGGATCAGCAGGAGGCACATTTCAGATCTGCTCAGGAATAAGAGAGAGCAGGAGGGGAAGGAGCAAGCTGCTGTTTATTCCAACTCTGGAGCCTTCCCAAGGCAGGAGTTTGACTCTATTATGCACAGACTTCTCAGTTTATTTGCAAGTCTCTTGCAGCTTACTATGTCAGTTCAACTGGCAACTGCTGCTGATTTTAAGCCCAGTTATACTCACTTCTACCTGGTGACACAGCCCCAGGTCTGCAGCAAATTCTCATTCATTAGTGCCTCCAGAATTGGTAGAACTTGCTATTCATGGCAATCACCAGTTTGACCTCAAAGTTACTGTTTCCTGTCATAATTTCAGCCTTGTTTGTTTTAACTGGAACATTTCCCTGTGTGTTCCCAACTCCTGGGACCACTTTTGTGTACTAAGATGAGATACACAGAGACAAGCGTTCAACTCTGACTCGCTTACAATAGAAAATAAGAGCTCAGAGACTCATCTTCCTGGGACAGAACTATCACCAAGGACACTAGAATCCACATATCCCTACCGAATTTGTCCCCACTTCTCATGATTTAGTTCTCTTGTGAAGGACCACAGCAATACAACAATGAGAAATTTCTTTTTTTTTTTTTTCTGATGGGTCTTTCAAACAAAACAGAACAAAAAGCTCCAAAAAGCCAGTAGGCGACAGCCCACCATTCTGCAGTTTAGGGGACACCAAGGAGGACTTCCAGCTCTGCACATCCCAGGAAACTAACCTAAACATACCTGCACCACACAAAGTGAACAGAAGCAGGCAAATAAACCAAATCCTGAGAGGGGCCACCATGAGACCCAAGGGATTTACTGCACCAGGATGGATTAAAAAGGAGTTTGTACTTCTATTTCGCCCTCTGAGTATTTCTGAATTACCCCAAGGAAGCACCACAAGCAATGCTGCATTTCACCAGAGGGAAGATCTAATCTGACCTGAAATTCCATTGAAAAGATAGGAAGTGTGTTCTGAGCAAGATGTTGTTTGTGACAATTTAAATAACTGGGCTCTGTAGTTGGCAGGGGAAACAAATCATGGAATGGTTTGGGTTGGAAAGGACATTAACACCCATCTAGTTCCAGCCCCTGCCATGGACAGAGATACCTTCCACTAGACCAGGGTGCTTAGAGCAACATCCAACCTGGCCTTGATCACTTCCAGTTTCTCTAGGCAACCTGTGCCAGGGCCTCACCACCCTCACAGGGAAGAATTTTTTTGCTGTATCCAACCTGAATCTCCCCTCTTTCAGCTTAAAGCCATTCCTCCTTGTCCTATCACTGCAAAATCCCTTGCAAAAATAGCAGGTAGAAGGAGGATGCTCAGGTGTATCCAGGTGTCAGTGCAATTATACAAAGCAGCCCTGGATAACTCAGTACAGAGAAATTAACTTTGTCCCGGGAACACAGCAGGGTTCACCAAGGGCACAGCAGTCCCACCTGGAAAAGAGCTCTGAAGCAGGAGATGGATGCAGCAATGTTCCAGGAGGGAAGAGATGCCAAAGCTACAGCTCTGAGTCATTCAGCAGCTGGACCACAGGTCAGCTCAGTGCTCCACAGGCACCTGTCAGCTGCTATATACCCAAGTTTTCCATAACTGTTGTGATTCCACTGGACCATTAACCATGGACTGCAGGCAGCATTCCCAGCCCATCTCCTCACTCAGTGTCTAACACAGAATGGATGAAGCAGGCCTGCCAAACTTCCACAGTACAGCCTGTGCCCTAAACTTAACTGGTACAAAGCTGTCAGAAAACACTAAAGAATGCTCTGCCTCAATTCTGACCAATTCCCAGTGCCTTTGACAGCGAGCAGGAGCTGCTGCTGGAACTGCTTTGCTCCTCTCTGAATGTGTAATGAAGTTTTAAAGAAGCAGCCCAACTTCAGCTCGCACAGGGCCCTGCAGGAACCTCCTCCAGCAAAGGACTTCTTTTGCCATGAATGCACAGTAGATTTTTGTTTGTGTCTTAGTGATATATGTTCATCTGGGAGATTCAGTTTCCTTGTAATACTGCAACAAAAATCAGCTTCAAGGAAGGTTGGAAATATTTTTGACTGACAGCTGTCTGTCTGTGTAATGAGGGAACACTCCACACACAAGAGTCAGTGGGTAATCTGTCTGATAAGCAGTTCAGCCCAATCCTTAAGCTTGCCTGCAGTAGAGATTTCTCCCTATCCCTTTGTACTTCTCAGTCTCCTCTAACCAAAATCACTGGTTTACTTACACCAGATGTGTGAAAATCAGCATCTTCACAAGCTGCTTTTTGGGAAACAAGAAGCCACACAACCTTCCCAGTGGAGGACCTGTCTGGTGCCTCAGCAGATCACCACAGTCACCCTGACTCCCACCACAAACCAGGGCCAGCTGATCCCAGAGCCCTACAAGAAGCTTCCCAGGTTAGGCACCACCGGGGATGAGACCCAAGATCCTACAGGCTTTCCAACTGCAACTCCCTGAAACATAGCAAGTGGAGAATCAGAGCCTCTTGCCAAGTCCAGAGCCACAGACTTCCTGCACAAGACCTCGTCAGTCTTAAATCCCCTTTCAGAGCTCCTTTCCTGAGGGCAGGTGCTGCTAACACATGCAGCATTCAGTCCCATCCCAAACCCAGGGCAGGATGACTTGTACTCTGAGGCCACGTGCCCAGCTTGGACCAGAGCACAGAGGCAGCAGAAGAATAAAGGCTCCACAAGGAGGCACGTCCAGCCAGGAGAAGGTTGTGCTCCTTTAGGAAGCAGCGTTCAATCCAACCTCTTCCTCAAACAATGGCATTAACTTCCTCACAAGCACAAAGAGACAACCTTAAGACACTAGAGTTGATGGAAAGGCTGCCAATACTCATTTTCTGCAAGCAAAGAGGTACTGCCTGTACTGCAGGAGAGACAACAGCAGCAAACTGACAGCCCTGAGCTGGGGACGCTTCATGACAGAAGGATGCTGTCATTTTCCGGAACTCTTTCCCTAGGGCTTTCCCCAAAGCAAGAGACCAGCAAAGATTTCCACTCCTGCTTGCACCCCCCTGAAGGTTTTGAGAAAAAAAGAATGATCAAAGAGCCTTTGTGCATTTATAAACCCGTCAATTTTGCTAGAAGATTTAAGGCTTTAAAGAGTCCAAAACATCTATTTGAAATTTTCTATCCAAACAGACTTTTTTAATATTAAAAAAACCCCTAGAAATAAAATATTTAGGTTTTTCTGAAGTGAGGCATTCCAACAGCTCCAGACAGGAATGCTGGAGGGGAGGAGGAAATCCAATTCTTAAGTTTGACAGGAACTTCTTTTTTTTCTTTTAATTGGCAGGGAAACAAGACTACAGAGCTATTTTACCCCCCGGCTCTGACCAGGAATAGCTGAGTATCACGGGAAACAACAAACCAAACTTACTCAACTGCTGGCAGTTCCAGGTCCCTGTCCCACACGAGCTTTGCCTCACAGGGAAGATTCCCCAGGCTGATGATGTAGCAGTATTCCACCCCACCATCTTGCCCTTCCTGTCCACACACTCCCACCGCTTTCCATTTTGCCTCCCAAACCCTCCCACACAGAAGAGAAGCAGGTTCCCCACCTGAGAACAGTACAGGCACAACAGAGGTTTTAGGAGAGCTCAGCCTTTTTCACAACCTGGTTACCTGGATTTCTTCTCAGCCATAAGAATTGAGAGGGTCAAACATTTGGCAGCACATTTCTTTCTCCACTTCCATGTACTCCTTGTAGTATCTGCAAAGTAGAGCACAGGACGGCATGAGGGGCTGGACACTGGCTGTGCCACCCTCAGTGTCACAAAATGATGTTATTTTTGGATATAAATAAATTAACATCATGGAGGAGGGTGCTGGCAGCAAACACACAGCTTCTCCAAGCCCTTCTTTCTGCAATGTCAGGGAAGGAGACCTGGAAATATCATGCCTCATCCCCAGACCTTGGGTCTCTGCTCTGCTGGGGACTAATAAGATCATTTACCTTTTGGGAGCCAGATGCTTCCTACACTAGTTTCGGAAGCATGGGATAGTGCAGAGGAACCCCACCTGTGTGCTGTGAGATACTTTTGTGTCTCCTTATGAAAGTTCTTTTAGCACCCAGGGGACATTGTCTGAGTGCCATACACCAGGATATCTACTGTGGATAAGGGATCTGGGCAGAGGATGGGCAGGAGACAGCAGGGATTGGTGTCTGGACTAAGTGAATGACAAGGCAAATGTTTCCTCCTCTGCTCTCTCTTCCTTGCCAGTGTCACAGGATGGCAAAAGCTTCTTAGTCTGCTCCATTTGAACTTCTCCAAGCACAGCATCCTCTGCTCCCTGTGCTCTCACCTCACCGGTGAGGAATCCCTCAGCTGCAGGGTGACTCAGATTGGGAACTGTCCCAGGGATCAGTGGCTGCCCACGAGCTCGGCTTTCCGGCATCTGCTGCCATATAAGGCCAAAAGCAAAGGGTTTTGTGCAACACACCAGAACCAGCCCCAGTGAGAGGCTGGCTCAGGCTCTCTAAGGCCCAGCCCTCAGCACCCTTGGGGCCCAGAATCTCAGAGGGTGTGAAACCCCAGCACAGCAAATCTCTCCTGGTAAGTCTCACATATATGCTGCTGATCAAGGATGCCTACCTGTGGGTGGCATATTCCCACACCTGTAACAGCTGAGGGTGTTCACCTGGAGAAGAGAAGGCTCCAGGAAGACCTTAGAGCCTCTTCCTCTGCCTAAAGGGGCTCCAGGAGAGCTGGAGAAGGACTTTGGACAAGATGCTGGAGTGACAGGACAAGGGGGAATGGTTTCCCAGTGCCAGAGGGCAAGAATAGATGGGATATTGGGAAGGAATTGTTCCCTGTGAGAGTGATGATGCCCTGGCACAGGTTGTCCTGAGAAGCTGCGGCTGTCCCATGCCTGGAAGTGTTAAAGGCCAGGGTGGACAGGGCTTAGAGCACCTGGTCTAGTGGAAGAAGTCTTTGCCCATGGCAGTGGGATGAGCTTTAAGGTCCCTTCCAACCCAAACCATTCTACGGTTAAAAGCAAAAAATACACCAGTTTTAAAAGGCAGTGAAGCAGGAACTCCAGGACAACAGTGGTTTCGTGCACACTCAGCTCTGACACACACACACTCACTGAACGTGCTGCTCTCTCCAGAGCTGGAGCTGACAAAGGCAGAAATGCATTGTTGCTTCCTGGCAGCAACATCTCAACATCATTTGCAAGATTTCTCTTTTATCTACCAACATATTTCAAACAAATCTAAGGGAATACATGAGGCTTCTAGAATCAGGGCTTCTAGCACTGTACATGCACCAGCCTCCAAGAGCAGCCAGCCAGATCTATTTTAGAACTCCCTGCCCTCAGTGGGCAATCTGGTAGCTCCATACACAGTGGGAGATCAGGATGAATACGAGAGAGTAATTTCAAATTTCCAGACTAGCAGCTAATACTGCCTTCAAGCTCTTTGTACTTCAGAAGTTACAGAACAAGTTTGAAGACTTGGTGTTATGACAGACTGTTTAAGACCATGTGGATACACAGGACATGGATGTGACAGAACAGCCCTCCACCAACACATCCCCTGGTGGAAGGCACTCAGCCCACCAGACTGCCTTTTCCAGCAGCACCAACCACTCTTTTTAGATGTTGCTGCTGCCTTTCTGCAAGTGCCTGGCAGTGACACACACAAGAGGGTTCATATTCAGAGGCTGCTTTGTGAGCTCGAGTGGAGGACAGCATTGCTCCTGCCCCTGTAAACAGTGCCAGGAGGACAGCACACACTTTTGGGAAAAGGTAATGCTTCTGGCATTTTTAAAGGAAGAGTAGCATGAGGGCATAGACAAGCATTAGTCATGTTTTGGTGGGGCTGGGGCATGACTAAAGCTGGCAGGATAGTCCTGTACTCAGCCTGCAGGCAAAGGGAGAGTTTATCTTCAGGGCTGTTCACTTATTTACCTCCAAGATGGCAAGAAATTCACTTTCAATGAACATTAGTATTGTGCACTGAAACACTTGCAGTGCAGAAAAGCTGCTGAAATTAACCAACACATCTTAAAGGGAATGAAAATCATACTTTTTGAGAACATTATCAGATGGAGAATCAGTATTTCACTGGGTTTGAGGCATTTTTGTAGCCCCCACGTCCCTGTTCTCACCCTGACCTGCTCACAAGTCAGGTAACACACATCCCACCAAAGAAATATATGTAAAGGGTGGGTGTTCCAAGCTCCTCACTTGCTATTTCTGTGCCTGACAAATGTTTCAAGCTGTTTTCTCCACATGTGTTTTCCCAAGTCACTTATTAACCAAATAGTTTGGTGTTTTGGGTTTTTTGAACATGTAAAATATTTTGGAATGGGTATTCCAGCCTATCTAAACATCCTCTTTTCCCCAGGGATGGAAAGGAGGGCTCTCACCTTGCCAACTTCTTCAGCTCATTGTTGATATCACGGTTGAAGGGCTGGATGCGCTGAGCTCTGACCAGGAAATCCTGGGATTTGCTGTATTCCCTCATGTAGAGACAGGCCTGTCATAGAAAGAAGACAGATGCATCACAAGATACATACAGACCCACTGCCCTTTTTCAGGACTCGTGCAAAAACAAACATTCCTGAGACAGAGCCAGGTAGCTTCAGAAATCCCCCAGGAAATGCTCCATGTGACACGTTTCCAGAGAGCCAGACCTTCCAAAAGGGTAGATGCAGACAAACCACCTTGACTGCTGCAGCAAGCCCAGAATTCAGTGATTCTCCTCAGTTCAATTTGGGCTTTCTCCACAGCCAGGCTGGGATGTTCCATGATGATTTGTTCTGCCCACCTGGCCACACCTGAACAGCGCTTTGGCATTTCCTTCATCCAGCTCCAAGGCCAACTCCCCATATTTCAAAGCTCGGTCAGGACGTTCCAGTTTCAGGTAAGTAAGCGAAAGATTCAGGAACAGCAGCAGTTTGGAAGTGTTGATCTGGCTCTGCTCTGCCTTGCTGGAAGAGCTGCGACCCAGGATGGAGAGTGCCTGAGCAGAGAGAGAAAAACAGCCAGTGCACAACAAATCTGTCATGGGAAGTGAGAAATCCATCTCATCTGACAGCTATACCCATGTTTCTGTTCACCTAAGTCACTTAAAAGTAGTAACAATCAGAACTCTAAACACAGGGCATGGAATTCTCAGCATGACTAGTCAGCTCAGACATATGACCACAGGTTTAGGAACTTATCAAGAAAAGTAGCAGAATTTTAAAAAAAACTTAACATCCAGGACTCAGATTTTAAGGACAAATATGAAAATGTTACAGGGAAGAAGGCAAGTCAAATTATTTTTGTTTAAAAATACCAAGGAACAGCAACTTTGAATCATCTCTACCTCTGAAAAAGCAGCAGATGCATTCCAGTTTGAGAATAACTGAGTATTTCTCTGCCTGGAGAGAGAGAGCTGAAGAGGCTCAGTCTGAGGAAAAGGAGGCTCAGGAGGGACTTTCTCACTCTCTACAATTCCCTGACAGGAGGGTGCAGCCAGATGGGGGTCAGGCTCTGCTCCCAGGTAGCTGGACAAGAGCAAACAGTCTCAAGTTGCACCACAGGAGGTTCAGGTTGGATACTGGGGAAAATTTCTCACTGAAAGCATTGTCCAGCCCCTGCACAGGCTGTTCAGGGAAGTGGTGGAGTCCTCATCCCTGGAGGGATTTAACAGACATGTGGATGTGGCACTTGTGGACATGGGTGAGTGGTGGCCTTGCCATGCTGGGGAAGAAGCGTTCAAAGAATTTGTTGCACTCCTCAGGACTCAGTGGTCTCAGAGAGCTTTTTCAACCAAAATGGTTGTGTGACTATTCCTTCATTTACCATTGCTGCCTACACAAAACCAGGTGTCCAAGCCCCGTTCTTAAATAACAAACTATGCCTGGAAAACACCACAAAGTTGTTTGATCTCTAACGTGTATCTATTGTGGTGAACTAAAATAACCCCTTCTTTCACTGCTTTCCCAAAGCACACCCCACATTTTCCTGATGCCATACCCTCTTATATCTGTCCTTGGCAATCTTGAAGCGCTGCTTATAGAAGAAGTAGTTGCCAAACTCTCTCTCTGTGGCTGCCACTTTCAACACCTTTTCTAGAGGAAGTCTATCCTGCTGCTCCTGGGTGAAGAAATAACTGAATTTCAGCTCAAAAAAATTATACAGGCAGAGAACTCAGACAAGACAGTCCTGCAGAGCCCCCTCCCATTCACAGAGCAGAAGACAGGTCCTTGCCAAGGCCAGGCCACCACCCTGTGGTATCTCCCTGGCCAGGCTGAAACGTGACAGGGTTCTTGCGCTGATTATTCCTAGTGAAGAGATCAGGAAGCTCCCCAGGCCCAAACTGGGGCTAAAAAAAGGCAGGAATGTGTCCTTAAAACCTACCCAACTCTTTCAGCACACAGCTAAGTTAACACAAATGCAGTCACTGGCACAAAGCTGGTTGAAAGGTTCTATTGCTCTAATTGCTCTCAGGCCAGCTCTGGAACAGCCTGACATCCCCAAAAGACACCAACCAGCAAAACAAAAAACCCCAACAATCATTAAAAAAAAAAAGATAAAAATGAAGGGACAGGTTTTCTTCTGGGTGTGCAAGCTGGTACCAGCTCATAGAGAGAGGTCAGTCAGCCAAAAAGGTAGGACAAGGAGGGAGCGTAACAAGTGTGGTTTGCTCACAGGGCTCTGGGGAAAAATTTGCCTGTGCAGAGGCTGGAGGGGGCCTCCCCCATCAGCCTCTGTCTCCGTTCACTGACCCACAACCACAGCCCAAAGCCCTTAACATGAAAAGGGGAATTAACAACAGCACCGTAACTCACCACGGAGGAAAAAAACAGGGAAGGAACACTTGGGAGAGGAGCCAAGAGGCAGAGACAAAGGGTGGGAGCTGGGGGGCACAGGGACACTGCAGACTGAAGAGGATTGTTACAGACAGCTCCTTACTGTTCCTTAAAGAAATTGCTGGGAGTTGGTGCCCTCTAGTGCAACCATGAGGTTTCTAATAAAACTAAAAATAAATGGGAGCCATTCCACTGATTCCATCCAGCACACAGGAGCAAACAAAGGCAGCGCCCGCCTTCTCCCTCTGCATGGGAGGGCAAACAAAGCAAGGCATGGAGGGACATAAAGGGCAGGCACATGGCTCAGAGCAGAGCTGGGAGCCCAGGGACTGGAGACTTGCACCTTTATTCACCTGAACAGATGTAACACACAAGCCACAGCAACTGTGAGACAGGACAATGATGGTTCACCCTCCAGATTTCAGTCTCAAGCCTTATCAAGGGAACTCACATAAGTCAGCTCAAAGCACGCGTCGCATTCATCTGAGTCTATGAAGTCCAGAACCTCCACCTTGAAGAGGACCGTGGTGTTCGGGGGGATGGAGGGAGGACAGCCCCGCTGGCCGTAGGCATATTCTGGCGTGAGGATGAACACAGCAGCCTCTCCCTTGGTCATGGACAGCAGCGCAATCTCCAGCCCCCACAGCGTGATGTCTGTCACAATGAAGGGGGGGAAGGTGAGGTTCACGAACACCGACCCCCTCACACACCAAACAACAATTTCTCCTTAAGCCTGAAGGAAAAATCCTTGGGAGCTCCTGTCTCAGCAACTACAAAGGTCAGTTGCTCCAGTAGGGATTATCAGGGCAGGCCGTTGTGGGACTGAGCACATGGTATGACAAATCCAGAGTGGGTGAGTAGGAAGGGGCTTCAGAGGTCATCCAATCCAAGCCCTGCCATGGGCATGGACACCTTTGACTAGACCAGCATGCTCCAAGACCTGTCCAGCCTGGAAAACAACACCATCTCTTCTCATGAGATTTAAAACTACCGGAGGGCAGGTGGGAAACAGCCCCCTAGCACTACCAGGCAGAGGATGAGCAGGTCCAGATTCCATCTCCAGTGTGAACCAGAAGGATTTAGGACCCCATGAACAACTGTTAAAGGTTTCAAACAACCTAAAGACACCAAACAGCATTTAAACTGAAATGCCTTAATACAGCCTCAGGTCCCAAAATGTCTTAATACAACCCCAAGCCCCAGGATAAACTTCGTGGCTCAAACCTACCTTTTCCAAGTTTCATCAGCCTTGGACACTTGCTGTTCCCATTTGAACAGAAGAGCTTATTCCAGTTTCCCAGATACCCGGAGTACTTCACTGTGCAGCACAGAGCAAGGAATGAGGAGAAGGGAAAAGCAAAGAATTTTATTTCATATCCCATAACAGCAACATCAGGAGCACACTGGGAGTTGTATTCATCCAGTTATCCTGGTTTTTTTTTTTCCTTCTGCTATGGAACAGCAGAGGCAGCACAAACCCTTGAGTTTTACACCAAAAACCTGGTCACATCCAAGCCAAGTGCTGTGTGTTTTAGCATCATTCCCAGATAAAGCAGCTGCTTCACAATCCTGAGCTAATTAAGAAATGTGATTTTGTGCTTTTACGAATTGGAAACCTCAGCTGAGCAAATAAAAATGCCCCAATTATCTACAGAAGTACTTGAAAAGCATTCCCTAACCAAAGCTGGAGCTCTGGAAAGAGGAAGAAGGGGGAAAACGTGCTGCCACCCCAAGCTCTGCATCTGTAACTCCAGTCCTGCCTCAGAAAATACACTGTAATGGGCCCCTCTTGACACAGCACCAGGGCCCTGCACTTCAGGAACGACTTCCAGCTTCAAACTTCTCTGTGAGCATAGCTGAGCCCTAGAAATCCTTCTTTCCTCAAGGTCAAGATGCCTTTCAATTTTTGTGTCAGCCACAAGAAGTTAAACAGGGTATCCCAAGCATTAAAATACTGATAAAGACAACAGACAGTCTCTGAGACAGACACACACCACAGTATAATATTAGCACTTTTAAGTCCCTGTTGTGGTCTTTGCCAGACACCAGCACCTCAACATTAGAGACTTGGGGGATCTTTCCCAACAGGTTTTGCCCTGTTTCCCTCAGCACCTGCTTCAGGCCCATCCACAGGCCAAACATCACACCGAGGCACAGGCAACACAGATAAGCACCAGACCTTCACTCCAGTCCACACTTTCAAGGATTTTAGCTTTCCTAGTCCTGCTGAACACAGATTAAATTTACCAACTGCTACTTAAAAGCAGCTCAGTAGCTAGTTACTGATGCCTGACCTACCTGTGAATTGGAGCACATTATTGCAGAGCACCATGAATCCCCCCAGACAGCCAGGTCGAGATCAGGCAGCCTCACTGCAGGATACCAGCCCTGGCGAGACTGCGAGAATCATGGAATGTTTGAGTTGGAAGGGACCTTGAAGATCATCCAGTCCAACCTCCTGCCCATGGGCAGGGACACCTTCCACTAGAGCAGGCTGCTCCAACCTGGCCTTGAACACTTCCAGGAACGGGGCAACCACACCTTCCCTGGGCAAGCTGTGCCACAGAACGAGGACATCTTAACAGGGGTGCTCGGCCACGGCCACGGGGCCTCCCACGGCCCACAGGAGGCTCTGGAGCACCCAGACCCGGCTGTACCTGCCACGGAGGCGGACGGGGGCACGGGCGGCCCGGTGCCGGGGCGCAGCTGCTCCTTGCGCACCCCTCCATCGCCGGTCAGGTCCTGCAGGGCTTGGAGAGACTCCGGGGCCAGAGATAAAGAGGGTGTCGGGGCTGGGGTCACGGTCCACGGTGGTGCTGGGGTCGGTGTCAGTGCCAGAGCCCAGGTCGGAGCCACAGCTGGGTCCGGCTCCGAGTCCCGGTCTGGGTGCCGCCACCCGGCCCCGGCCCCGGCCATCATGGCCGCGCTGAGTCTCCTCCGCGCCTTGCCCACTCCGCCAATCAGCGCCCACCAAGCACGGCGCCCCCAGCCAATCACGCTCCAAGCAGCGACCCCGTCCCAAGGCGCAGCTTTAGGGCCACGCGGGGATGGACACGCCCCCGCGCGGCTCTGGACCAATAGGAGATGGAACGTCACGGAGCGCCGCGGGGCATGCTGGGGGATGTAGTCCGCGGCGTGCACCGCCCCCCGCACTTTCGTTAGAACGAAAAACTCGAACCAGACCAACACAAAAGCTCAAAAACCAAAACAAAACCCCACAAAAACAACATAAAAACCCCCAACCCAACAAAGCTACAACAAAAACCACATAAGTACCAATAAAACAACCCCCCACAAAACAAACAAACAAAAACAACAAAAAAAACCCCAACAAAAACCAAACAAGCAAAAAAAAAAAACCACAAAAAACACTTCAAAACAAAACAAAAAAACCCCTAAAACCCAAAACCAACAACAACAACAACAAAAAAACAACCAAAAAAACCCCAAAACCAAACCCAGGACCCAATCAAACAAAAAACCAACCAAATCAAACCAAACCAACCAACAACAACAGGCAAAAAATCCAAACTGGCTTGGAACAAGTTTGTAAGTTCAGCCTTCTTCAGGCACCTGAAATGGTATCAATGCTGTTATAGATGAATTGACAGGCCGAAATTTTAACTGTATAATATTGAGTATTTATTAATAGAGCAAAGGGAAAAAGAGTGCTGGGTGCTTAGCACCCCCCATCCATTGTACAGTGAACTTAAGTACTTTCTTTAACTGTTACATATTCATTAAGCCTCGAAGGTGATTTACACTTCACTCAACTCCCCCCCCCTCCGATCCTTGCTCCCTTCTGCCAGCTCGGTGCCTGTCTTGGAGTTTCGTACCTTCTGGATTGTCTCAGAACTGAAGACAGAAATCCTCCCGTCTATGTTTCTTCAGTTCCAACTTAATTTGTAGGTGACAGTTCTTTTGGGGAGGTGTGAGTAGAGACAACAGACTTGCTGGGATGCCGGCAGTTACCTTCTTTGTTTCTTTAGGATGTCTTGATCCCTGGCTCTGTGGTTTATCAACTTAAAAGACCTTTATTACCATGTATTTATTACTACGTTTTCTAACATACCACAACTATTTCAAAGTTACAATTTACCCTAACCTTTTTCTACTTAATTATATTTTTATCTTAACACTAATTTTTATACAGTACACATCACTTGTAAATGTTAAATTCATATATACGAAAGCCAGCATTTATCATTCACTCATTTATCACAATGCAAAACAAATGAGAATGCAAAATAAAAAGCAGAAAGAAACCCACATTCTTGAGAATTTTTGAGATGACCAGAAAAGAACATAAAAATAAATTTTTTACTCACAGAAGGTTATATTTTGAAGAGAGGAAGGAAGGCAGGCAGGCAGGCAGGAAGGAAGGAAGGAAGGAAGGAAGGAAGGAAGGAAGATCTCCCCAGCCCCCCTTTGGGAGAGAAGGTGCTGCACTCTGCTTTGCTGTGTCTCAAACACCTTCAGTGTGAGGCTGGGTGGGAGTCCCAGGCTGATCCTTCAGCCTCTGCCTTGCTTCCCTCACCACATTCCTAAAGTTGGTCAGGAATGCTGGACAGGAAGCCAGGACCATCCCCAGCTCCTCGAGAGATACTGAGAGGGAAGCCAGGGGACGGGCTCATGATGGGATGCATATGAGGGATGCTCGTAAGCCAAACATATCCATGAACCAGGAGTTATTATATGAGAAACTGTATTTTTTCACAATCAGACAAAATAATTCCTTGTGCCTTGCCCCACACAGTAGGAGCAATGCTTGGTTTCCTTCTGTTTTTTTTCCAAAAGGATAAAAGGTTTTCACCAGACAAACCCCACTGTTGTAACAAAAAAAAATGTAGTTAATAGCAAAGTTAACTTAGTTGATTACAATACCTTAAAGCCAAGTTATCTTAAACTTAGCTGACAACAAAGTGCTTTGGTGAGAACATTCCGTCTGTGGCAGTGGGGATGAGGGAAATCCCAGGCAGATCTGGGGACCCTGGCTGCCGTGGGAGGCGAACATGGCTGGCTCTTCTCGTGGTCCTGTGCAGTCATGTGCTGTGTGTGCCCACATGTGGGGCTCTAGGCAGCCCTTCCCGGGGCTTGCAGGGACTGCTCAGGAGTACAAGAGCCTGCGTGGCTCTCCCTGGGAGCAGGAACATCCCAGCAGGGCTGAGGCTGCAGGAGGGGAGCCACTGGAGTTGCCATTCTGAGGAGGAGCTGTCTTGTCCGACCGGGTCCCACCAGCTTGGCCAGGAGAAGCCAAGGAAAGCCTGTTGGGTCCGTGCCCTGGGAGAAGTGGGGCTGGAGAAATCCGTGCAGGCCATGTGAGTGGTTGGGTATTATTTGCGTCTCTGGGAGGTGTTTCTGTTTGAGCATAGGGAGCGTCTGAGGCTGGTCCCTCTGCTCGGGGTCCTGGGATGTCTGGTTGACACTTGAGCTTCCCTTGGTTCACCCCACAGCAACGTGTGACACTGGCTCAGCTCAGGTCACAGCCTCCCCTTTCCCTGGGGAAATGACCAAGTCCCTGACTTCAGGTTTGCTTTCTTTAGCTCAAGGCCATATGTTTTACTTACCCAGGAGTCTGGGAACAGCAGGGAAGGCAGTGCTGCCTGAGCCTTACCGGGTGGGAACACGCTGCCCTGTGCTCCCTGGGGCTGGTGGGAGAGGCTGGGATTTCAGCTCACATCTTTTGGGGGTGCTGGCCCAGAGCATGGAACATAGAAGCAAGTTTCAAGGGGTTGAGCTGAGTCTCAGCTTTCTAAATCCACTCCTCCTGTCTCCAAGATAAATGTGCTTTTCTTGTTTTCCTTCTGCTTTTTGCTTAGATGAATCACTTGAGTGATGCCAATCCTTCTGAGCACGTCCATGGGCTGAGATAATAACCCCAAAGAGATCTGTGGGAACAACTTAGGGATGACTGCTGACACCTTGGGCAGACCCAGGAGACATAGCCAGGTGTGGGCCAGGTGTAGCCACAAACCCATGTTGGGTTAAAATCATCATCTCAGACTTTGTTTGGAGTTTTAATGATGGGTTTGCAACTGTCTGTGCTGCTGATCTTGTTTCTGGAGCAGAACGGATTTCCCACCTGTGTTTCCCAGTCCATTTCCCTTTCCCATGTGGGATCCGTGTGTGGGAAGGTGGCAGGATGGCTCAGAAGATGAGCATCAACAAGCTGGAGGAGCAGCTGCTCTGTCCCATCTACCTGGAGGTGTTCAAGGAGCCACTGATGCTGCAGTGTGGGCACTCATCCTGTCAGCCCTGCATGCTGTCCCTCCCCAGGGCGCTTGAGGGGCAGTTCCTGTGCCCCGTGTGCTGCCCACAGCCCCCTGGCACCCAGCGCTGTGCTGGCCTGTGTCCTCAAGGTGCTGCAGAGCTGGGGAGAGGCTTGAAATCCTCCCCAGTGAGCCCCACAGATGCACAGGCATAGAATCATGGAATGGTTTGGCTTGGAGGGACCTTAAAGATCATCTCATTTCAACCCCTGCCACGGGCAGGGACACTTTCCACTGTCCCAGGCTGCTCCAAGCCCTGTCCAGCCTGGCCTTGGACACTGCCAGGGATCCAGGGGCAGCCACAGCTTCTCTGGGCACCTGTGCCAGGGCCTTATCACCCTCACATGGAAAAATATCTTCCATCTATCTAACTTAAATCTCTCCTTTTTCAGTTTGAACCCATTCCCCCTTGATCTATCCAGTTCCTGATGGAAAGTCCTTCTCCAGCTTTCTTGCTGGTTCCCCTTTCAGGTACTGGAACTTCTCCAGACTGAACAGCTTCAGCTCTTTCAGCTTGTCTCAGATAAATCTGTGGCAGGGTTGTCCTCCTGTGAAACTGTGGTGCTGCAGAACAAGTTCCAGCAGTACAGGAGAGTCCTTCCCCTCACCTCTAAGAGTGTAAAATGTCAGCCTTGAACCTCAGCAACCCCATCCCCAGTCCACCACACTGAAACACAGCTCACCTGTCAGGATATCCCCATAGAAAGGCCTGTCTGCCTAAACAGGGTGCATTCAGGGTCTTTGTGGCACATCCTTCCAAATAAAGAGAGTTTGAGGTGGATGGGTGGGTTGCTGGCTGACACGGGGACCCTCTCTGAGAGACTGAGCACAGCCATGGTGCTCTGCAGGGTGATGGGCTGCTGGAAGGGGAAAAGGGAGCACAAAAAGCAGCTGAAGGTAGCATGGTAGCATGTGAGTCCAGGCCTTTCCAGCTCCCCAGGGCTGTGAGTTGGCATGGGGGACTGTGTGCCCAGCCTGCCAGGGTGGGACATTGTCTGGAGCTATGGGCTGAGGAGAGCAAGGCACCTGAGGGGCTCAGCCACCCTGCACACAGCCCAGCAGTGCCTCTCCAGTGGCTCCTGCAAACTGCAAAGTGTCACTGGGGACCCACTCCTTGGGCCTGTCACCCAAATCCACAACCAGCCTGTGTTGACCAGAGGCCAGGACCTAAAATACACCCCCACCAAGGTAAATGTTTGGTCCTGCATCCCCGCCAAACTGGGGCTCCTGAATGTGCCTTTCCAGAGGTTCAAGTATTGTAGAATCATGGAATATCCCGAGCTGTAAGGGACCTACAGGGGTCAACGAGTCCAACTCTTGGCCCTGCACAGACACCGCAATAATCCCAACCCGTTCCTGAGAGCATTGTACAAATGCTCCTGGAGCTCGGGCAGCCTTGGGGCCGTGCCCATTCTCTGGGGAGCCTGGGCAGTGCCCAGCACCCTGTGGGGGAAAAAACCTTTTCCTGATATCCAACCTAACCCTCCGCTGACATAGTGACAGAGCACCAGATATTCCCTCAGATCCTGTCACTAGGATGAGATTCTTACACCTTTTGATTGTTCAGGTACAAGATGACTGATCCCCAGCACCCATTGCTAACCCTTCAGATCCTGCAAAGCAGTTCCTGCCTATCCCTGGATCCAGGTGTCCCTGGAGCTAGTCATGCTGGAGTGACTGATCCATCACACCAGATGGTGCTGGGACAGTTTCAAACCCATGTCTGGGTGGCTGGGATACTGCCTTATGGCAGATGTCCTGAGGTATCCTTTTCCTTCCATGGACAGCTCTGAGCTTCCCAGAGCAGATCCCTCTTTCTCAGAGCAGATCCCTTTCCCAGAGCAGACCCCTCTTTCCAGGGCTGGGCATCCTTTGCTTTGTTTGACTTCAGGAAGAACACCACCAAAGTCTGCAAATATCTCCACCAACCCACCACCCACAGGGTGTCACAGGGTCTAACAACCATTAGTAATGTCAGTGTACTTCTACATGCAGGGACTGGACGGGGTGTCCAGGATGGTGACTGGGGCTGGTGACCAGGGTCACTGGGGTGATGGAGGCAGCTGGAATGGCTGGGGTGACCAGGATGGCCAGAGTCAATTGGTTGGTCAAGGTGGCTGGGATCACCCGGGCAGACAGGGGTATCACTGGGCTGGCCAAAGTGACTGTTGATAGGGTGGCCAGGATGATGGGGGTGACCGGGACCAGTGGCTGGCTGGGGTGACCAGAGTGGCTGAGGTCACTGTGATGATAGGGTGGCAGGGGTGGTCAGGGTGACCGGAGTTGCTGGGCTGGCTGAGGTGGTCAGGGTGGTGGGGATAACTGTGTCACCAAAACTGTGGGAAAAACAAAAACCCTCCAACAACATTTTTAATGTTAGAGAGTCAAGGCATTACTTCATTATCTGGCCACGATGTTGTTCTAGCCAGGGTGTAGCACAGAAATCATCTCATCCACACACAGCCTGGGTGTGCAAAGAAAATCATTCCATGACACACTGATTCTACAGGATTTTCCTTCAAATTTTATACAGTCAAAACCCAGAGAGATGCATTGTTTCAAAGTTCATTGGTCCAGAGTTGAGCAACCCTCAGTGTTCAGTTTCCCATTGGATATGAATCCCCTCACCTCCGGTGTAAATTAGATCTTCATTTTTCAATTTTCTTATCAGTCCTTTCCGGGTGAGATGTCTTCCACTCTGTCAGAGGTGCTCTGGGGTGGATGTTTGGAGGTGGCCACCGATGTTCCGTGAATGTTCGCTGATGGCCCTTTATCTTTTGGGCTACTCCCAGTCTGTTGATATGTCGAGTTCATCAGACCTCACCTGGTAGAACAATGCCCTGGAAAGAAACTTAAAAGTCCTTTTTCCTGGGGTAAAGACAAACAAAACCTTCGACTAAAGTTATACAAAATTTTTAAACTGCCGTATTTTCCACAACCGGGTTGACGGGGCAGCCAAGGCGGTTGGGGTCACTGGGGTGACCAGGGTGACGGGGGACACCGCAGTGCCCGGGCTGGGCGGGATCCCTGCGATGATGGGCTGGCCGGGGTGACCCGGGTCCTGCCCCCGGCGCTGCCCACCGAGCAGCGCCCGCCCCGCGCC
>VZRL01002078.1:146596-162634 GCA_013397895.1 Origma solitaria
TGGATCGCGGCGAGGGCGGCCTCAAGAGCCTCGTGTACAACAGCGGCTTCCCGGTGCGCCTGCGGGGACGGGGGCTCGGGGCGGCCGGGGGCGATACAGCCGGGAGGGCCGGGGAGCCCCGGGGCCCGGCGCGGGCCCGGTGTCGCTCACCGCTGACTGCTCCGCAGCATGTCCGGCAGCTGTACGCGCTGGTGGCCGAGACCCTTCGCTACGCTCCGGTGCTGGAGAAGCTGCTGGATGGAGCGGCGCTGCTGCAGGCCGAGAAGAAGCTGCCGCCGCAGCTGGCGAAGGTACGGGCGGCCTCGGAATCGCCGGGCCGCGCTGTCCCGGCTCTGCGGTGTCCCCGGGCCGCGGCAGGGCCGGGCTCACGCCGTCCTCTTCTCCCAGGTCCTGGTGTATGACCTGCTCTTCGGCAAGGGGCTCAAGTGCGGGGGCCGATGGAAGGCGCTGGCCCGGCGGCATCGGGCGCGGCTGGAGGCTGAGCTGGCCCGCATGAAGGTGCGGCACAAGGTGAGCCGCAACGAGGACCTGCTGGCCCCGGAGCAGGCGATGAGCCCCGCAGGTGAGTGGGCTCGGGCTGGGTGGGCATCCTGTGCTGGGAGCAGTGGGAGGGTTGTGTCTGACCTGCCCAGCCCCTGCAGCCTCCCAGGTCCCGCGCTACGTCCGGGTCAACACCCTGAAGACTTGTGTGGATGATGTGATCGACTTCTTCAAGCGCCAGGGATACTCCTACCTGGGCAAGGCAGCCAGGTGAGTATTTCGCTCTGCTATCCCACCTTTCCTGGGATGTCAGCAAGTGGCATGGGATGAGGTCTGGTGGGCTGAAAGGTTGCTGATCTTGGTGTTCAGGGTGGCTGGGTTGGGGTCTTCATCACCCCCACTCTTAGATCCTGCTTCTCTGGGTGCTGTCTGGAGCTGGAGAGGAGCTGTGGGATGACGGGGATTTTCAGCCTGTGCTCTGCTGTAAGCACTGTGGTTAGGACTTTGTATTCATGCTCCCTGTGTCTCATGTACAGTGTGGAGGAGCTGAAGGCCCTCTCTGGAAAAAAGTTCTTGTTGGATCTTCATCTCCCAGAGCTGCTGGTCTTCCCTTCGCAGACAGACCTCCATGACAACCTACTGTATACTTCAGGACACATAATTCTGCAGGACAAGGTGAGGGAACTGGGGAGCAGGAGGTTGCAGGGGCAGGGAAATTACTGAAAGGGATGAAGGGTGAGCTCCTTCCAGAATGGCTTGACTTGCTGCAGCATTTAAGTCTAGGTATAAACTGTGGGACTCCCCTGGAATTTTGCTTCCAGAGTTTGAAGGTTCAGGGTGAAATCCTGAGATATAAAACCCCCTGTGGGAGCTGGGTACCAGCAGCTGAGAGGAGCAGGGTGCTGTGAGTTGGGCAAGGCTGCTGGTGGAGGGTGGTGGTGGCTGCCTTGGCCCTGTGTCATGATGGTCCCTGTGATCCTGCAGTGTCAGCCATGCCTGAGGAGAGGCTGGGTGTTTCTACCCACCTCTCTGACGGTCTTTGTCCTCTTCTAGGCTAGCTGCCTCCCTGCCTTCCTCCTTGGCCCTGCTGCTGGCTCCCACGTCATAGATGCCTGCGCTGCCCCTGGGAACAAGACGAGCCACCTGGCTGCCATCCTAAAGAACAAGGGGTGAGGGCAGGGTTGTGTGCAGGGATGGAGGGAAGTGGGGAGATAGCCCTGGTCCCCACAAGCCCACAGAGAGTACAAGAAGGTGGCAGGAAGAGCTGCAGCCTGTCATCAGCTCAGGTGAGCTGACAGTGCTGGGCCATAGGAAGGACCTGAGGGGACATGAAGTCACATAGGGGTTCATTCCCAGCCGCCGGCCCTGTTCCATACTCCTGCCGAGGAGAGGCAGCTCCCAAGGTCTGCCTGCCCAGTATTTGAGGGTTCCTGGGGGCCAGGTGGTCTGTTCATGGCCTCTCTTAGATGCTGGGCTCTGCCTTCAGACAGATCTTCGCCTTTGATGTGGACCCCAAGCGCGTGGCCACCATGAACACGCTGCTGGCACGGGCGGGGGTCACTGGCTGCCAGCTGGCCCAGCAGGACTTCCTGACCGTGGACCCCAGAGACCCCAAATACAGCGGGGTGACCCACATCCTTCTCGACCCATCCTGCAGCGGCTCAGGTAACATGTGGGGCTCCAGCTGCTCACCTGGAGCCGGGCTGTGGGTGTGCAGACCCCAGGTGACAGCTCCTGTTCCACAGGGATAGTGACCCGGGCGCTGGGGGAGGAGGCGGCCCCGAGTGCTGAACGTCTGCAGGCGCTGGCTGCTTTCCAGCGCCGCGTCCTGAGCCATGCCCTGAGCTTCCCGGCTCTCCAGCGCCTGGTTTACTCCACCTGCTCCCTACACCGGGAGGAGAATGAGGATGTGGTTCAGGCTGTGCTGCAGGATTGGGGTTCAGCCTTCAGGTGGGTCTGGCTTGAGGAATTTGGGGGGCTGTAGGGCAGGATTTGGTGGTGACCCCTTTCCCATGCTGCAGGCTCGTGACTGCCTTCCCATCTTGGCCCAGTCGAGGCCTTGCTACGTTCCCTGGAGCAGAGAGCTGCCTCCGTGCTTCCCCTGCAGAGACACTCACCCATGGCTTCTTCGTGGCTGTGCTGGAGCGGTGCAGGGAAGACGCTGCTGCCTGCAGGTGAGGTGGGGGGACTCCAGCTGCTTCTGGCAAGCGCCATGGCCAAGGTCAGGGTTCCAGAAACCCAGGGCAGGGTGTGAGGGGAGGTGGGTGTGGGAGCAGAGGGTGGAACTGTGGCACTGGCAAGTGTGGCTCAGGCTGTTTGTTTTTGTCTGTAGCTCCCTGCCTGCACCAGCCAGGGAGAACCCACCGCTGGGAAAGGGAACAGAGCCAGGAGCAGCTCCCAAGAAGAGGAAGAAGAAAAAGCAGCAGGTGAAAAAGTGAAACAACATTTTCTGGACAGACCCCTGCACATGTGGGGTTGTGGGGGAACACACACTGGCCTGAACACAAGTCAAGCTTTGTGCCAGCTGCAGTCATGGTGGGAATTCTGTAACACCAGGGGCTGAGTGCCAACACTGGGACCACCCCAGTGCCAGGAAGAAGGAACTGCTCACGCAGGGCTGCCCCTTTCAGCCAGTCCCTGCTCCAGGCTTGCCCCCAAGGCAAACCCCACTCCACAGCCTGCAGGCCTGGGGTCCTCCGGCTGGATTAAGGGTGGTGTTATATCATGTTTCCCCTGTAAAATTCCAACCCCCAGCCTGATGTGGAAGTTTGAAAAAGCATTTCACTGTATGGGTGAAGCAGATTAAAATTTCTTTCTCTTCACTGTCTTTTCCCGTGTGTTTATGCAGTCCTGCTCTGAAATTGCCACTGCTCACAGTAGAGACAAAGTGAAATAAATAAAGTAATAATAATAGTACTACTACTACTAATCTGTCCTTGCACCTGCCTTTGAACTGGGGGAGCAAGGACACATGAGCCAGAGGGTGGTGGACCTGAACCCCACCAGCACCACCCTGCCCTGGGAATTCCAGCCGCAGGAATCACACACGGGCACAGCCACGTGAACACAGTTGTTTTATTTTAAACCAGGGACATAAGCGAAGAAACAAAAATTGCACATTCACACTAAAATCCTCATCAGTCACACCAGGAATGATCCAAGTCTTCAGTCAGTTAAAACCCAGCCTCCCCCCAGGCACAAGGGGCTCTCCCAACAGGGGCTGTGTGGCAGGGAAGGGACAGGCTAGCTCCTCACGGGTACATGGGGCAGCTTCTTGGAGGGCAGCACCCAGAGGCCCTCACCTGCTCCCTGCTCATCCCCATCTTGCCAGAGCTGACCTGGCCAAACCCTGGCACCTTGAGGATGGGGAATGGGTGCTCTCCTAGCCCAGCACCCTGCCTGGGGCAGAGGGAAGGATCCCCAGGGTCAGTCTCGGCAGGCACTAGCCCCTTTCCATCCGCTTCCTCAACCCCCAAGGACACGTTTTCCCAGCCTGGCTGCTGTCAGCCCACTGTGCCCTCAGCCATGCTGATGGCCAGATTATCCCCACCAGCACCTGCAGGTCCTCTATATCCCCTCACTACAGGGCTGTGTCCTCTCTGCACCACACACAGCCCATCACCTGCCCTTCCTGCTGGGAGAGACGCCTTGTCCCTGGCACTCAGCACCGTAACGTGAGGGTTCCTGCTCCTCACCCTCAGAGAAATAATTAAAAAACAAAACCAACCAAACAAAAAAAGGTTTAGTCACATCCACATACGTCACATTTAAAAGGAAAGGGATGATGTACAGCAAGGGGAGCGTGGCAGAGCCCACAGGATGCAGCTGCCTTTCCCACCACAGTGCATTCTTGTGGGCACAGCCAGGGTGGGAACAGCTAAACACTAACAGCTGGGGAGCTGGCAACTTCACTGAACCAAGCTTGAAGGAATTTGAAGGCAATTTAGCTTAAATATAAAAATAAATTTTTATTTTGTTAAAAAATGTTTAAATATTTGTGATTTTTTTTTGTTTTTTTTTCTTGCTTTTTTTTTTTTTAATTTAGATCTCAGCAGACACACACACTCACACGGCTCGGAGAGTAAAAACCCGGCAGCAAAGCACTCCTGGGAATGGAGTGCCCATCCCTCACCTGGAGCAGGGCAGGGGGTGGCTCTTTGGTGACCCCCAGCTCTGGCAGTCTCTTCCCACAGAAGCTCCCAGGCAGGGAAGGGTGGGATTCCCACTCCTGGCTGGATGGGGCAGGGGAGGCAGCACCACAGTTCCTAGGGGCTGGTAAAACCCAAAGTGACGGGGATGAACTGAAAAATGAAAAACAACTTGGATTTGGGATGGCGGGGAGAACACATCTGCTCTGGACTCCTGTGAGCAGCTCCAGAGCTCCCTGAAGAGGGGAAGGGAGAGGATTAGACTGCCAAGGTTGGACCCCCCGGCCCAGCTGCCTTTCAGTCATGACATGGAAAGGATAACTCCCCAGCACGAGCAGCCACGCAGTGATGCTACTGTCAACACCCAATTAGCCAGGGCACATCTCCCCCCAAGGACTAGTGCCCCCCAAAAAAGAAACTCCAAACAGCAAATCCGGCATAACCAACATGCCGCCACACACACGGTTCAGCTCTTCCTCCAAACTCGATTCAGTGAGCGCAGGAATAGGAGCACAGATAAAGCAGAACAGGGGAGCAGGGTGGGGGAAGCCCACAGCCCCATGGAGCAGCAGGGATGAGACAGGGGTGGGGGAACCCCCATCCTCACCCTTTGCCACAGCATGTCCTCAGCTGGAGGTGACAGGACATTAGGCCATAGCAAGAGGTGTCACTCAGCTGCACCCATGCCAATCACCCATGGTACCGAAACAGTGCCAGGCTGGAACCAGCCCTAAGCTGCAGGGATGGGACAGTGTTCACCAGGCCATGGGATGAACAATGGGAAAGATTCTGGGACCTGGTGAAGACAGTGTCTGACAACAGATCGGAACCACAGCACGTCCCCAGCCAGGCTCTGAGCGGGACTTGGCCAAGGGGCTGGCTGAGGGCTGGGGAGGGGCACAGGAACAGCTAGAAGCAGCAAATGGGGAAAAATTTACACATTAATAAACATGGCAAAATAAAGTGAGGGAAGAAACATTGTGGATATGTACAGAGGTTCATCCAGCCTTGGCTCTGGAACTGTTCAAGTAGCAAGAGTTTGGTTTATCCCGTCCCAGCACGGTCTCCGGTGGGTGTCAGGGACGGGGCCTGGTCCCACCACGGGGACAGCTCCAGCCCGGAGCCCCCCACATGTGGGCCAGCAGGGCCCAGCAGCACCGGGGTTACTTTTTGCGGGTGTGCTGCCTCCGTGCCTGCAGCCGTTGGCGAGTGCCCGTCTTGGATCCTGCCCCGATGGAGAAGGTGGGGGTGGACGAACCTGGAAGCAGAAAGGTTGCTCAGGTCTCTGTAGCTTTGAGATCAGTGTGATCCTCACCCTGCGAGGAACGGAAGGCTCGGCATCTCCCAGAGTCCAGCAGGTACCACCTGAGCCGTCTCCCACTGGCCTTACCAGTCCCCACAACCTGAGGAGACACCATGACCCATGAGCTCCCCAAGGCTGGAGCACCAACTCCCTCCTTACCAAAGGAAGGGCCAACTCCTCCAAAGCTCGAGGCAGGAGTGCTGGGTGTCCTGAAGGAAAGGGTGCTGCTTCCACCGCCCACGGCTCCTGGGACTGGCGCGCTCTGCCCAAAGGTGGGTACAGGAGCTCCTGGAAAGCAACAGGTCACTGTGAGCCAGGGCTGGCAAAAAAGAGCCTTTGGGAGCCAGTGGCACCCAGAGGAGGCACAGGATGCTCTCTGGGGGCTGAAGCACCACAATCCATGCCCCAGGACCAGCCCTGGCTTCTGAAAAGCCCTTTCAATGCAAAAGTTACACTCTGGGTAATCCCTGAGCTCTCCCAACAGCAGGGCTGCACAGAAGGATTTGCCAGGGAGGAAGAAAGATCTTGGCCCTTCAAGATCAAGGAGCTTCTCAGTGTGTGGGTTTCAGTTCTGTGGGAGCTGGGAACATCCAGCGAGGATGTGACATTAGGGAAACCCTGAGAGCAAGCACAAAGTGATGGCAATCGCTGACTGGAAGCATTCCAGCTCACCAAGGAGTTCTAGGTGGCTGTTAAGGATTGGGACAATCTTGACTCCTGCAGGACACTTGGCTGGGCACAGAGTTGGGGAGCTGGTGCCTTCAGAGGGGCCGACAAGGAGAGTTTAGGGATTCCCCTCCCTGGAGGGCTGGGATCCTGACAGGGAGTTTAGGAAGTGCCTTCCCTTCGTATGGCAAGGCTCTGCAAAGCAGCAGCACTGGCCTTGCCAGGGCTGTGGACCCCGGGAACTTGGCAAGGTCCATCAGGAATACTACTACCCAACTCTAGACCCCCAAGAGATGGTCTGTCCGCCCCCATCCCACCCTGGAAATATTCAAGGCCAGATTGGACAGGGCCCTGAGCAACCCGGTTTAGTGGAAGGCGTCCCTGCCCATGGCAAGGGGTTGAACAACATGATCGTTAAGGTCCATTCCAACATGAACCATTCCATGATTCCACCATGACTCACCTCCAAACGCAGGCTTGCTGTTGGGAGTGCTGGTCATGGTAAAGGCAAAGGGAGTGCTCTGGCCCTGTGCTCCCAGTGCGCTCTGTGGCAGCGATGAGCCAAACGGTGTTGCCGCTGGGGCTGCCCCACTCTGCCCAGCCCCGAAGTTGAAAGCCACAGCTGGGGACCCGCTGCTGAGGCCCGGCGTACCCATCCCAAAGGTGCCAGTGGAGGGGCCTGGCTGGGTGGTAGCCCCAAAGGTGAATGGAGATGGGGTGGTGCCAAAGACAGTGGCGCTGGTGCTGCTGCTTGTGGTCTGGGTGGTGGCACCAAAGCTGGATGTGGTGCAGGTGGCTGTTCCAAAAGAGAACACCGAGGTGGTGGTCCCAAATGCTGCCTGGGTGCTGCTGGTGCCGAAGGAGCCCTGGGCACTGGCTGTGCCAAAGGCTGGCGGGACACCACTGCCAAATGCCGGCTGAGCCACCGATTGTGCCGGGGGGGCTCCGAAACTGAATGGCGGGGTGAAGCTGATGGGGCCAGCAGCGGGCTTGCTAGCAGGCACCTGGCTCTCAGCAGCCCCAGCACTGAAGGTGGGCTGGCTCCCAGTGCCAGGGTATGGTGGCGGTGGCTTTGTGCTGGCACTGAAAGAGCTGCCAAAAGCTGAAATGGAGGAGCCAAACGTCAGTGGTGCTTGAGCTGTGGTGGTTGGGGCAGAGGAGGTCAGTGTAGTGCTCCCAAATATGCTAAAGCCCACAGTGGTGGCAGCAACAGTTGAGTTTGAAGGTGCCTGGCCAAAGGTAGGGCCTCCTGGGACACTGGTGGTGGCAGTGACTGTGGCTGGAGGTGGCTTCCCAAACTGGAACACAGGCCCTGGGGTGGCAAAGCTGGTTTCCGTGCCAGGCCCAGAACTGGCTGGGCCCCCAAACAGGAAGGGCTGTGCTGTGCTGGTGGAGGTGGCAGCAGTAACAGTCACACTGGCAGTGGGGCCAGTGGAAGCAGGTGGGTTCAGTCCAAAGCTGAAGACAGGTTTAATGGTGGCATCTGTGGAGGAACTCTGGGTGGTGGCAGTTGTAGCTGCAGTGGTGAAGATGACATTGGGAAGACCTGTGAATCCTGCCAGGGTAGCCGTGGAGGCAGTTGGTGGCTCTGTGGCCTGCTGCGCCGTGGGTTTGAAGGCGAAGGGAGAGACTTTCACTGGAGATGAAGCTGCAGTGATGCTGCCAAAGGTGGGCTTGAATATAGTGGATGTGGAGGATGTCAAGGCAGGGCCTGAGCTTGCAGACATGCTGGCTGTGGTGGAGGTTACAGCTGTGCAGGCTGCTGCGCTCTCACTCTTCGGCACGGCATCGAAGATGCGTTTGAAGATAGGGGCTGTGGTGGGCACAGCAGTGGGCAGGGTGGACACAGCAGTGGCTGTGGTGGGCATGGCAGTGGATGCAGTGGGCACAGCAGTGGCCACAGTGGGCGCAGCAGTGGCTGTGGTGGGCGCAGCAGTGGCCGTGGTCACTGCTGGCTGGCTGGCTGGAGGGGTGTTCAGCATCCCAAACAGGATACTTGGCTTTGGGAAGGAGGGAGGCTTGCTGGGGGTCTGGCCCAGCTCAGTGAACGAAGGAGGGGCCAGGCTGCTGGGGGGCTGCACTGCCAGGGCAGGGAGGGCACTCGGCACAGGTGTGCTCAACATGGGCACAGGCTTGGTGTCAGCAGAGATGGCAGGCAGAGAGCTGGACTCCAATGACACAGCGGGTACAGGTGGCTGTGCAGCTGATGGAGGTGGTTGGGATGCTGCCGCAGTTCCAGTGGAGTCTGAAAAGGGAAGAGAGCTTATTTATGGACAGGAGGCACCTTCAAAAGCCCACCCTTCTGCCAGGTACCCACCTGCTGCTGCAAAGGCTCCTGGAGAAGCACCCACCACACTCAGCCCCCCATGCTTACCACAGCCTTCATGAGGACCAGGGACTCAGCATCCCCAAAGGTGTCCCCTCAAGCCCTGCCTGCCAGATCTGCTGCCAGCAGAGCATTTGAACAGGGGGTTTTGTCACCTGCGTCACTCAGAGGAAACATGGAATTCCCACTGCACCTGTCTGGCTCTGCTGGCATTCCATTCTGCCGAATCTCCTCCTCACCTGGTGCTGTGGGTGCAGCCTGACTGCTCTGCATCTTCTTCAGGCTGTCCAGGAGCGAGGAGGTGGCTGGGGTAGGAGCTGTAGAGGCAGGCATAGGCTCCGGGGAGGTCACGGCAAATGCCAGCGGCCTGGACACAGGTGTCGTCTCTGCAATGGTGCTGGGGACTGCATCTACAGGGAAGCAGCAAGCAATCAGGACCCACAACTGGCTGTGGGGAACAAAACCTTAGCAGAGCTTCCCACCAGGCAGGGAAACTACGTCTACACACTACAGCCCTGGGGGACCTTGCCCAGCACCACAAGGCATGAGATCTCCTCAGCTGGAAGGCATCAAGAGCACCCCCAGGCCTGAGGCAGAACTTGCCCAGGAGCATCCTCAGCCTATGCTGGCCTGCCAGCCCTGGACTTGCAACTACCCCTCCACATTCCCAGGCCATCCTTACCAGCCTTATCCTCCAAGACACTGTTGAACCACTGCAGCATTGCCTTCTTCTCTGCATCCAGGTCCTCCGAGGTGACAGAGTAGCCCAGCTGAGGTGGCGGGGGCTGCCAAGAGAGAGCAGCAGCAGCTTAGCTCCTTCCCAGGGAAGCGGACAGAGCCTCTCTGAAGGTGTGCTGGCGACTGGCCGTGGCGAGCCCCGTGAAGCAGGTGGTCCTGCCGTAGCTACCGCGGAGCTCCGGTCCCCAACTCCGGTGGGCCCCCGGCATGGCACTGAGGGCACGGCAGGCCTTCCCCAGGCCGTTACCTGGTCCGGCAGCAGGCAGCACAACCACGCACAGCCCACCAGACACTGGGGCTGGGGAGGGCGTCACTTTCCACTCGGCAAAGGATGGGGCCTCCTTCCTGAGGGCAGGCAGGTCAGTGTGCCCCCAGCCCTGCAGAAATTGCAGTGAGCACATTCTATTGCCAGAGTGGGGCCAAAGGGGCTACAAGACAGTGACGTACCAGCACCAGCTGGTCCCCACGGAGAGACGACAACAACGGGATCTTCCGCTTGCGCTTCCCACTGCTCCCTGATGTGGATGACGGGCTCAGGGAATTCTGCTTCTTCCACACTGGTGACTCCACCACTACAGAAGGAGACAAGTCAGGCCCAGCTCCAGTCAGAGAGGTTTGGTTATAGTAACAGGGCTGTCCCTTCTGAGTCCTCTATGGACGGCCCCACTCAGAGGGCAGAGACAGGAGCACGGCCTGAAGCTGAGGACAGGGTTATGATGCCCTGGAAGAGCAGCATCCAGGAGGTCTGTGACAAGAGGCTGGCAGGGCTCTGTGGGGCAGTGGCCCCTTCCCAGCTCCATGGATGGTGCCAACACACTGCCTACTCAAACCACATGCCACAGATGGCACCATATCAGGGTCCATCTGCCATCGGCAGAGGGGATTTTCCCTCTATTTTAGCTGAGCAAACACTAGAGTAAGCCTAACCTGGAATTTGGCCAGGGCGCTATTCATACTACAGCAAGTCTTGGAGCAAGGCTGACATCTTACCCATGCTGGGTTGGGAAGTGGAGTTTCCCCTTGCAAACTAGCTCCCAGGCATTTGCTAGCACCCTGACACTGTCATCATCTCCTTATTATTTGAAAATCCCACTAGGGCAGTCACTGAGGCCAGCAGAAGTGCCACTACCTTGGAAGTGGCACGTGCCAAGTTTCCATGTGACCTCTCAAGCCAATCTCACTGCTGACCTCAGCTACCTTCTGTCCTGCTCTTGCACACACCAGTGACCCATCCAACCTGGGGGCAGTGTCAGGGCACACCTATGCTCACCTTTCTCTGTCTGCAGCTCCTTGTCTGATTTCACTGGGGTGGAAGTGTTGGAACGATGTGACTCCTCTTCCCTGTGTAAGCAGGAGAAAGACAGTTAGGGACAGCCCAGGGCTCAGCCCTGTCCCCAGGCAGCCCAATGAGACTGAACACGCTGAAGACTCCCATGAATATCCCTGGTGTGTTTATTTGCCTCCTGCAAACACATCTCAGGACAAAAGCTTTGCTCAGCTCCAGGCAGGAGTTGCTTCCTGCTCCAGACTCTGCTTGGCTGAGCCTCTGCACCCTTCACAAGATGAGTCAGCCTCAGTGGGGCAGCCGGGGGGTCTCAGATGGGAGACACTGCCCCTCCTAGGCTGGGCCACCCAGCTGGTTGTGTCAACCAGGTGGCTGTGTCAGCTTTAGTTCTGACATGAGCTCAGGCCCCTCTGACTCAGGAAAGAGGAGAACACAGGCTGTGCTCCAAGGCAGGCACTAAAATGCAAAACCCAGGACTCTGAAATGGCAAAAATCTGGGCCTGTCTCTTCCCAACAATCCAGCAACCAGCAAGCCAGGCCATGCCAATGCCATGAGCAACCATCACTACTGCGACCTCAGCCCTTAAATCTCTGACCTGGCCTGGGAGTGGGCCAAGGGTGGCACAGCTTGGATGTGCCACAGCATGAGAAGGTGACAGGGATTGCCAATCAACACAAGTGGGTCTCCACATAATTATGGAGAGGGGCCTGGACTGTCCAAGCTACAGTGGAAAGTGGGACTTCCATGCTAGAATGGCTGGGAAGAACTGCTCCCCTGCCAGCTGGCATCAGCGAGCAGGCACTCACCAGGTGACAGCTGGTTACCTGGCTTTCTTGAGAGGCCACTCCGGCGTCTGGGGGCGGGAGGACGCTGGGCTGGACAGTGGGGACACGCTCACACCACTTCTCTTCCACAGCTGGAATGCAGAGGAACATCAGCAGTAACTTGGTGTGGGGCTGGCAGAGAGCATAGCCCCCCTCCTCCCTGCTTGCCTGCACTAAGCCCCATTGCCCAGGGCCACAACTATTGAGCCCAATGAGCCCAGAGCCTCTCCTGCTTCACCACCACTTAAATCCCCTCCACATTTCAGCACAAAACTCTGCCCACCCTGAGCTGAATCCACATGGGGAGCAAGGAGCCTCCAGGGCCTTTACAGCCCTGGCTGAGCACAGGGAGAGAGGACAGTGGTGGGCCAGCTCTTCCATTCATGTGACACAGGCGGAGGCCACCCAGCTGCTTGGGACACCCTCATGTATGGGGCTGCTCTGGCAGAAGCCAGCACCTCCTTGCCAGGAGTTCAAAGCAGATGAATCCCAATGCAAAGATCTGACTCTCTGCAGCCCCAGCAAAGCCCTCCCTACCACCACCTGGAGCAAACCTTTCCCCACACAGACAGAGCTCCAGCAGCCATGGCTATATGTCCCTGGCACATGTGCAAGCCCAGCCAAGCCACAGAGCTCCATCACAGTCAGCAGGTGGAACCTGGGTCAGAGTGGGAACACAAGGCTCCCACACTGCTGACTCCAGCTCAAAAGGTGTCAGCGCAGCAAAGCCATTTTTTCTTTCACCTGGATCTATCCAGTCTAGCAGACGGGTTAAGAATGAGGACAGAGAGGAAAACAGTCTCATTGTCAGTTTGGTGTAAAAGCAGCAGGACAGCTCAGCCTGGGATTCACCCAAGAAACAGATAATTGCTGCCTGGTCCCTGGCCCACAGTCCACCTGGGTGGTGAGACTGCCAGGCTGAGCCACACTGGGTCCAGACACCCAGCCACACCACTGTCTCTGCATGAGCCCAGACCTGGGATTACATGGGTGATCCCAAAAGAATGTCAAGCTAGTGTCCCTACCTGTGCAAGGCCCCGGCTGGAGCTGTAGGAGCTGGCGATGGCATTGCGGATGGAGCTGGGGATCCCACCAGCGTAGGTGTTGTTGAGAGAGCTCATGGAGGAGGTGCGAGACCTCTTGTTGGAACAGTCATCAGGGCAGTGTGAGATGAAGCCCCTCTTCAGAGAGCCTGGCCTGGAGGGGGATGAAGGTTTGGTGAGCTCCTCACTGCTCCTGTCCACCAGTCCTTTCCATGCAGGGCAGGTGGAGGAATGAAATCCTGCACCTTCTTACAGCACAGGGCTTAGTAACAACCCTCAGCAGCAGTACAGCCCTGCCGCAACAGGGTGACAGGCTGAAGGCACAAGCCAGGCTCTACAGGCAAAAACCAAGCCCCCTTTTCCAGATCCCACAGACATTTGCTCCCTCCCATCCCAGGAACTGCTTTTGGTCCAGTTGGCACTTACTTGGGTATGAGAGAGGCAGGGGCACCATTGGCTACCAGTGGCTCAAATGCTGACTGCCCACTTCCACTGCTGTCATGGCGCCTGTGAAAGAGAGGGTGGAAGCCTGGGGCAGTGTAAAAGCCTCTTCCAGCTTGGGGAAAGGCAGGCTGAGCACTCAGAGAGAGCTCAAACCTTGCTTTTTTCCTGGCAGCCAATAGCTAGGACAGAGCTTTCCCCCATCCACACCCTGCTGAGGATTTTCTCCTCCCCTGGGCCTGTCCTCACTGACTCTCACCCCAAACACCAGGATCTCCCTCAGCTGCCTGCTGGGCACAGTACTTTGGATAGAAAAAAAAAAAAAAAGCCAAACAAATCTTTGCTCAAATTCATTACTCTAAGCCAAAATACTTCCAGAAATGAGCTGCCCATTCTGTCTCTCTGAACAGACCTGAGCTCTGAAACTCCCATCTCTGACCTCTTCCTAACCAGTGCCCTGGACTGTTCAATTCAGAAACTGAATCCCCTTTCCCACTATGATTTCATGAAGATCTGAAGTGTCAAAACCACAAAAGAAACCCTGCTGTGAAGTGGAGCTGGAGGTATAGGACAGCGCTGTCACTTGGCCAGGTGCTCTCCTCAGGCTCTGAGAATGCTGACCCCAAAGCACAGGTGATCGCACTCTCCAGCTGACACAGCTCACTTCTGTCCTCCAAGGACACGGAATTTTCTGCCCATAAGCATTTCTTGTGCTTGCCAGACATTAATGCCTTCAAAATTGGCTTTTGTGGCAAAGCTGTGTATTAGTGCATTAAAAAAACAGTTTAAAGAAAAATACCCTGAGCTGATCCTGTCTGCACCTATCCTGTTGTTGTCCTGCTTCACTTGTGGGGCTCAGATCCAGTGAGCCAAGCATTCAGAGATAGGAATTCAGTGCTGGAGGAAGACAGCGTGCCCTGCTTTACCCTGCTCTGCTCTCTGGGTCACCTGGTGCAGCAGCCCTGGTGCAGGCACTGCCCAAGCAGTGTCTCAGCTCCCCATTCCAACCTCCTCCAGAGGGAACAGCCTCCACGGACAGAACTAGGAAGGATGAAGCAAGTGTTGGAGTAAGTCCAGAGGAGAGCCACAAAGTTGGTAAAGGGACTGGAGCACCTTCCCTATGAAAATAGGCTGAGACAGCAGGGCAGTTCAGCCTAAAGTAAAGAAGGCTGAGTGGAGATCTCACCAGCCTTTCAGGATCTGAAGGGGCTTGCAAGGAAGCCAGAGAGGAACTGCATTAAGAAGTGCAGTGACAAGACAAGGCAGAAAGGCTTCAAACTGAAAGCAGGAAAATTTAGGTTGGATATACAGAATAAATTCTTCCCCGTGAAGGTGGTGAGGCCCTGGCACAGGCTGCCCATAGAAACTGTGGCTGCCTCATCCCTGGCAGTGTTCAAAGCCAGACTGGATGGGGCTTGGAGCAACCTGGTCTAGTGGAAGGTGTCACTGCCCATGGCAGGGGGTGAAACTGGATTAGCTTTAAGGTCCATTCCAAACCAAAACATCCCATGATTCTATGGAAAGTAAGATGACAAGGCAGTACTGTGCCTGGGTGGTTGGAAAGGCTCTGGCAGATCGTGGCTCTCAGGATTTACTCCTGGTCCTTCCTAGGATACTGGCAAAGACACAGCACCTCCCTTCCTTTGAATGCAGGGATGGAAGTTGCTGACCTTGAGTAACAAAAGCAACAAACAGTGTCTCTTTTATACCCTTCTGTTTCACCTCCCTCTGCTAGGTCAGCTCATGAGGGAAGTGGACGGAGCTCTCCAAGAGTGATGCTTCCACGTGGTGATCCCATCTCTCCTGGGAGCCTGGGGCTGACTGAAGGACAGAGTCCACGGCAGATACCCACACTTTCCCGGTCTGCAAACCCCCACAATGAGAGAAGCCACTTAACACCGAAGCTTCCCGAAAGACATCCTAGTCAGGCAGGGGAGCACATGGGACTCACACCTAAAACACATCCCTTTGATCTCAAAGCCTTGGAGGACTTTTGGACCCAGCACCAAGGCCTGGGTGATGGACGGGGTATGCTTCCTCTCTGCAGATCATTTCCCACTGTACTTTTCCAGCCCTGACTCCAGATCTCATGGTGGCTGGCACGCTCTGGGACACATCCCACTTGTCACCTCTGGAGCCAAAAGTCCCATTTGTGACCTTCCCAACAGATTGGCTACAACTTGAACTGTTGCCTTTTTACCTTCTCTTGCTCTCCTGATCGTTCCCAAAAGGCTGGTTCTCCTCGTCCTCTTCCTCCACAGCCCTTTTCCTGCTCTCCCTGATGGCATTCAGCACAGTCTCCTTTGCACAAGGGTCAGGGCTGCTGGCAACTGGGAAGGCCATAGGCGAGACCAGCTGCTCCACGCTGTGGAACAGAGCAGAGAAAGGAATGAGGCAGGCTGGGATCCCCAGTCTGATCCCCCCACAGTACAAGGGGGGTACAAGGCCCTACCATGCGGCCCTTCCGGGAGGTTTGGACACCACCATCCTCCCAGCCATATGGGGAGTGGTCGGGATGGGACCCTACTCCCGGGCACAGCACAGGCGGCTAAGCGGTGACAACGAGGCACCCCCGATACGTGCCGGGACCCACTGTGACTGATAACCAGCCTCCCCCAGCTGTGACCCGGTCCCCCCCGTACTCACGCCGGGGAGCGGGCGATGCCGGCGGCCGGCGGGGCGATCCTCACGGTGATGGGGCTGCGGAGCGGGCCGGCGCGGCGGGCCCAAGGCGCGCTGCGGGGAGAGCCGCCCTCCCAGCGGGCGGCGGGCAGGCACAGCGG
>VZRL01002078.1:163648-186936 GCA_013397895.1 Origma solitaria
CCTGTCCCTCTCCACATCCTGTCCCCTACAGCCCCCCCCACCATTCCAGCCTCTCTGTCCCGCCGCCCCCCGCCCAGTCCCTGCGTGTCCTCACACGTCCCCAATCCCTGACCATGTGTCCCACGTGCAGGAACTCACGGGCACAGTCCTGCTTGTCCCCAGTCACCACCATGTCCAGATATCTCCTTGTCCCAACTGAAGGGTGCCATTGCCCCCAATCCTGCTCTGAGGGCAGGGCTGCGGACTGTGGGAAATGCACCCTGGCTGGCTGTGCCCTTGGGGACCCCAGGGGACATATCTATCCCTGGGGATATCCCACCCTACTGCCAGTCAGCTCTGTCCTGCAGAGCAGGGACCTTTGCAGGTAGGGACAATAGCAGGGAAAATGACAGTGACCTTGGCAGGGACCGTGGCTATTGGGGCTTTCTGCAGCTCAGGAGTCTGGATGGCCCTGGCAGGGGCTGGAGGACACCAGGTGCTGCCCAGGGTGGGTTAACCATGCTTAGGAGGGGACATTCCTGTTTGTGGACTCCATGGGCCACCAAGAAGGAGGACCCCCTCGCCATGGCTCTGCCGGGGTGACCCTACAGCACAGGATGGTCTGCATAGCCTCCCCACTGCAGCATGACCCCCCAGGAAGGGACTGGGGAGGTGGCACCCCTGCTTCTCAGAGCTGGGCAGGGAGCAGGTCCCGGTGCCCTCCCAGGAAACAGAAGTGACATGCAGTGTGGCCATGAGGACACACAGGTGTGGGACAGTGGGGCAAAGGCTGGAGGTCATAGCCAGGACAACACCTGGGTCACCTTGACACCAAGTGGTTTTGGAGGCCACTGAGCACACCCATGAGGGCAGAGCCCAGGACTCCATTGTGACACAGGTGCCCTGTGTCCCCCCCTCAGGCTGCAGGGCTGGGCTGAAGGCTTTATTGAAAAATCCAAAACACACAACGCAGTCATTATTATCATACAATGAAAACCCAAATCAACCTGCCCTGCAGTGGGGGAGCACCCATGCCATCCCCATCACCAGCTGCCAGCACCGAGGACACCGCAGGGACCCTCTGCCTGCACCCGGCCAAGATACAAAAGGGACAAATAGATTTGGCCAAGAGTGGAGCCACAGTCCCCAAGCCCCTGCTGCCACTGTGACCCCCATGCTGCTCCCCGGCCCCAAGGCCTGAGGTAGTTGGGGGTGCAGGCGAGACTACCCCCAAAAAAAGCGGGGAGAGTTTTGGGGCTCCCCGTGTCCTGCAGGAATGAGATGGTTGGTATGCATCCAAGGGGAGCCAGTGCAGGTTGGGGATGGGGAGGCAGCAGGACCCGCGGGGGTAGGTCCAGGTCCCCCTGCCAGGCTTGCACACAGAGCAGGTGGTCTGGCAGCAGGGCTGGTGGGGGACACGGGAACAACGGCTCCTTGCACGCCGGACGGCTGCGCAGAGGGGTGACAGCGCCGAGGCCACAGTGGTGGCAGGTCCCACTGCTCCAGGTGTCAGCTGGGGGCTGATGGGTGGGCGTCACTGGGAAAGCATGCAGTGACAGCCCAGACCCTTCCCAAAGGGAGAAAGGCCAAATCCTGTCCTCAGCACCCCAAGGGAAGTGACACTCTGGCCCCGGCAGGACCGCGGGGGATGGGGACATCGCTGCATGGCCTGACGTCACAGTCTCCACTGCAGCGAGATGAGCTGGGGGGCCTGGAGGTGGCTGATGCCCCCCTGCCCTCTGAGCCCCCTGCTCAAGGCACAAAAGTTCCCTGGCTGGTGCCAGCCCCATGGCCACCCCTGCCTACAGCAACACTGGCCCTGGTCCCCCTGCAACCAAGAGGGTGGAAATGACACCAGGGTGGCACCAAAGTGAGCGAGGACAGGGAGCTGCTTGCTCTGGCTTTGGGGTTCTCTGGTTTTGGGGCACCCTGGCTGCCCCCCAAACCCTCTGTGCTGCTGCCCTAGAGTCACCCCCCATCCCCAGGAGCTGGTGGCTTGTGCAGTGGCACTGTGGTGGCCCAAACCTGCACCCAGCACCTTGTGGAGGGTTTATTGCTGGCATGAACACAGTGATCTGTCAGGGCAGGGCAGCCCAGCTCAGGGGGAGGCTGGGAGGCGTTTTGGGGACCTGGGATGAGGAGCAGGAGCTCATGGCAGCATCCCTCCTGCTGCCGCCCCTTTCCTGGCTGCTCCTGGCACCCCATGTCATTGGCCAGGGTGTCCCATGGGAATGCCACCTCCCACCCTTCCAGTGGCCAAAGGCACTCGGTGCCCCCGCCAAGGGGGAGCACACTTAGCACCAAGCCCAGCAGCACCCCAAAAGCTGTCCCCCACCCGGTGGCACCCCTTGGGCCTTCTGCAGGCTCATTCCCGGGGCGGGGGGACATTTGCGTCGAGCCAGAGGCTGGATTAAGGCTGGAAAAGCAGCGAGAGGCAAGAGAAGCCTGACCGCTCTCGCTCAGCCAGAGCCGGCTCCAAGAGTTCCCAGAATCTGTGCAAAAACAAAACTAAAGGGTTAAAGACCTCTGCGGAGATGCCCCCCCACCCCCCACCCCCAGCATCTCTAATAAATACACGTGCGCTTTGCGTAAGCCCTTGCCCCGGCCCGGGGTCTCGGCGGGGGGCTCTCGGGGCTCTGGTGCTGGAGGCGGCTCCTGGGGGGAACACAGGGGATGTGTGCTTCATGGGGGGCTTCTGCACCACTTCCGTGGGGATCTTCCCAAAAGACTGCACTCAGTGGGGTCCCAGGGATGTCCCCCGCAGGGTCCCAGGTGTCCCCGTGGGCTGCCTCTGCTGCTGGTGCTAATCTGCAGCTGGAGGTGGGAAGACAAGGTCAGGGGATGCAGTGCCCACCGGCTCCCTCTGCCACCACAGGGCTACTCTAGCAGCACCTGAGCCCTCTGCCTGGGGGTGATGCAGATCCCACAAATCCGATAGGACTTGCTCATGTGTGCCAAGTACCCCCAGGCTTGTGCCAGGTGCAGCAAAACCTGCTTACTGCCATTGATGGCAGGGAGGGCTTCTCCATCCTGCCCCACCTTTTCCCAGAGCAGCTTCCCAGCTCGAGTAGGCCGGGCACCACTCACCATCCTCCTCCCAGCCCTCTGCCACTCCGGCCAGCTCGTAGTGCTTCTTGCGCAGCTCCCCCAGCTTCTGCCGCTCCTTCTGCAGCTGGTTCTCCAGCTCCAGCACCCGCACCTGGGGACATGGCCCAGGACATGTCCAGCCAGCACTCTGGCACACGGCTGAGTCAAGCACCCCCCTTTCACACCCGTTATGCCCCCAATATTGAGACCAAAGACCACCGAGGTGCATCCCACGAGTGCTCCAATGACAAATAGACCTGGGGAGGGGATGAAGGTCAGGTGGGCACTGCTTGTGAAGGCAGGTGCAGGCACAATGATCTGTGTGGGCATCCCAGGCAGGGGAATTCCCCAGAGCTGCCCCAGAGGCAGAAGTGGGTGCTGTGGGTAGCACATGGTGGGGCAGGGGTGGCCATGGGCTGCTGTGCCTTGATGGGAACAGCATCAAGGAGGGATTGAGGACCAAGTGCATGTGACTCCTGGGCAAACACTTCTGCTGCATTCACACCTTGGGCTTCCCCTGTGCTGGTGCGACCTGGGGGCAGCTGGGCATGGTGATGCTGAATTTGATGCCCCACCCTGGGCAGCCCAAGAGAGGCATGATCAGGTGTGTTTCCCAAAACATGTGGGAATCTCCTACCTGCGAGTCCATCTCCTGACGCTTGATCTGGGTGAGTGTCATGCTGGAGAAGTCCATGTTGTCTGTGGAGGAAGACACCACCAGCCCCCCTCGAGCCCTGCTCCCCTACTCAGACTCCCCAGCAGCTCCCATGCCACTGGCAGGGTCTGGCACCACGGGATATGCAGGCAGGGAGTGAGGGGCAGCCATGGGCAGAGACCACAGGGGCACAGCTTGCCAAGGGTGGTGAGTGCCAAGAGCAGGGGTTTTGGGGCAGGTCTGTGCTCCAAGCACAGAAACCAGAGGAAATGGCCTCAAGTTGTGCCAGAGGAGGTTTAGGTTGGATAAAAGGAAAAATTTCTTCATGGAAAGGGTTGTTCAGCACTGGCAGGGGCTGCCCAGGGCATGGTGGAGTCACCATCCCTGGAGAGATTTTAAAGCCATGTAGATGTGGCACTTAGGGGACATGGTTAGAGGTGTGGGAACAGTTAGACTCAATTGTCTTAGAGGGCTTCTCCAACCTAAGTGATTCCATGATTCTGAGATACCTGCAGCCTAACACTTACCTTTCTCCTCCACCTGAGACTTCCCAGCCTTGGTGGAGGCCACCACGCTGGCTGTGGCCTGGTTGACACCCCGGGATGCTTGTTGGAGCTTGCAGAGGTTGGTGCTGTCTTTGTCTGCCTTCACCTGCCAGGACAGCGAGGAGGGGTCACTTATACCCCGCCAGGCAAGCAGAAGACCATCCCCACGATTTGGGGTGACCAAGTGGTGCCCCAGAATCACCCTGAGCCATAGGCAGGGGAGCAGCCTTGCTCCTACCTTGGAAGCTGCCACCAGCTGTGCAGTGCTGGCTGCGATCTCCCGGGAACAGACCATCAGCTCCTCGAATGTCCCCTTGCCTTGCACCACCAGGTCAGCAGCATCACTGCAGGAGAGCAGAGGGGCTGGGGCATCATCCCGTCACCCCTGTGTCCCCTCCCTGTGGGAATGGGAGGTCTCTGCCATCTTCTCCCCACTCTAGTGACAGAGCCACTTACACCATGACAGTGGCACCCCAGCCCACTGCCTTGGAGGCAGAGATGAGACCCTCGGTCCAGCGTGAATTCTTGGCATAGAACTCCTTGGGGGATGCTGCACCCTGCCGTTGGTAAAGGCATAGTTGGTTACAGGGCACCCCCAGAACCCTGCTCTCGGGGGAAAGGAGGAGGGCAGGGTGTCATTTAGGAGTTTGGGAGCAGGGGAGACACTGAACTTGGGGGTTGTGGGGGGAAGGGAGATAGGGATCACCATGGCACCCCAGGAACCATAGCCAATGTGAGACCCCGGGCTGGAGAGGAGCTTCTGGCAGCTGCTGGGGAAGTCCCAGTGGGACAAAGGTTGGAGCAGCACATTTCCAGCAAGTGTGTAATGACCCCCAGCTGGACAAGCAACCCTGTCTTCATCCCTGCCCTCAGGCCTTCCTACATCCCTGCCTGCACCGTTGCCCACACCCCTGTCCCAGCTCACCCGTCCGCTCTCCACGATCTCTCTCTGGAGGTCCTTGGAGGCCAGGACCAGGACATGGATGGCCTGCATGAGGCCTGTGCAGGAGCCCAGGATCCTGTGGGACAAACACCACTGAGCCCCACCTGTGGAACAGCTGCCCTGACTGAAGCACCTGTCTCTCTCCTGCCTGCCTGGCTCCGTCCAGTGCCCCAACCACTGCTCACCTCTCGTTCACTTCCAGTTTGATCCCTGTGTCACCAGCCCGTGCCTTGCTCAGCATCTCCTGGTTGAGGGGAGAGAAGCTGTGCTGAGCCCCATGCACCTCTCTGGTGGTCCCAGCAGGCCCAGCACGGTGCCTGTAGGTCCCTTTTTGCTCAGGGTGACCCTCACCTCAATACGGGCAGATGCCGTTTCAATGGCCGCGGCTGTCGCTGCCATCTCCTTGTCCACCAGGTCACCCAGCTCCTCCTGCTTGACATCCAGCCCTCTGGGACGCAGCTCCTGGGGACAGGATAGGATGAAAGAGACCGTCCAGGAGCAGTGTGGTCTCTCTGGTGGTGCCTGCCCATGGCCTGATCCCATCCCACCAGCCCTCATGGGGCACCCACCTCCCCGATGGTGCTGATCTGGCCCAGGCAGGCTGTCACCAGGCTGCAGTCAGCACTTGCTGCCGTTGCTGGGTTTTGCAGGGCGCTGAGGTAGCTCACAGCCTCACTGCCACACTGCTTGCACAGCTCCAGCAGACCTGTGTGGGCAGCATGGGGGCTGAGGGGGCCACACGTGGGGATGGAGATGTCTGGTTCCTGCTCACCCCAGCATCCTGCCTGTGCTGGCCTCTGCCTGCCGTGGTTTCTGCCCACTTTGGCACCTTACTTGCCCCAGCATCCTGCCCACCTTATCCCCTCATCCTGCCATGACCCCTGCCCACCCTGGCCTCTCCTCACCCCAGCATCCCCTTTGCCCTGGCCAGCCCTAGTGCTCACCCTGATCCCCTTCCCACCCTGACATCTGTCCACCTCGGCCCCTACCCAATGAGTTCCCTTGCCCACCCCAGCCCCTGCCCACCCTGACCCCTACACACTCAAACCCATGCTCACCCTGATCTCCTGCCCATTCTGACCCGTGCCCACACAGCCTCTGCCCGAGGACAGCACTCACGGTCTGCAGGCTCCACAGGGGCCACATGGGAGGTCGCACTGCCCTGCAGGAGGGTGTCGCTGACCAGGTGAGCGAAGAGGGCCAGGCAGGGCAGCAGGGAGCCCATGGCTGCAGCAGGACAGACAATGGGCACAGGCCTCAGCCCCTGCTGTGCTGCCCACCTGCCTGTATGCCAGAGCTGCTCTTGTGCCCTCTGCCTGGGGCTGCCACCTCTCACCTGTGCAATCTGAAAGGTACTTGCTGTGTGTGTCCCGCAGCCGCTCTGTGCACTCGGAGGCTGCCAGCGTCCGGGACAGGAGGCAATCTGCAGGCAGACAGCAGGCAGGGCTCAGCCGGGACCGCAGGGAACAGGCAGACTGGGATAATGCCAGGTTTGGGAGCAGCAGGAGCCTCACCTGCTGAGCCAGTACAGCTGACATGAGCAGGATCCTCCATGCGAGCCAGGGCATCCTGCACCATGCGCTCAGCCTCCCGGGCGGTGCCCTGCAGCAGGGACAGCTGCTCCTCGGCCAGTCGCTGCTGCAGTGCCTGCTCTGCACTCTCCTGTTGGGCCAGAGCTGGGCTCAGGGCCCCTCCTGGGCCACTGGGCACATCCTGCACCCAGCCCCACCAAACCTCTCTGGTCTGGCCAGAATGGGGGCAGTGGAACCCTCATGGCAGGTACCTTGTCTCTCAGCTGGGTCTGCAGCATCTTCAGCTCTGTCCTGCTGCTCTCCTGCTTGTGGCTGAGCGTGTCCCGCAGCTGCTGCAGCTCAGCCTGCAAAGCTGCCATTTCCTCCCTGTGCTGCTCTGCTGTCTGGCTCAGCCTGTCCCTCTCCTGCTCCAGGCTGGCAATCCGAGTGTTCTGCTCCACTCCTGCCTGGGGGGGCATGAAACAGCAGTCAGGGCTGTGCCAAGGGTGAACCCTCCAGTGTGGGGACTCATTCTGGGTCCAGGCTTGGGCCACCCAGACTGTCCCTGCCAGGTGCACCATGGCCTATGTGGGCACAGCTCCCCACACTGAGCAACACTGATGACCTCACCTGGGGACAACCGAGGCTCCTGGGGAACCCTTTCACTTTTATCAGGACTGTCACCATCCTGATGGAGGAGCGGATGCAGGGTGCCGTCTCTGCCCCATCCCTATCCTGCTGCCGAGTTTGCCCACCCCAGAGATGGGTGCACTTTCCTGCCAGCTTCTGCCTTCTACAACGAGACCAGGCACCCCTGCTGTCCTCCACTGCTCTGCAGGCATGGGATACCCTGCGGCACATCTTGCAGCATGATGGCATACTGCTACCTGGGCTTACAGCAGGCAGAGCTACTGCCTGACCTGTTCCTCCAAGGGTTTCATTCCGTAATCCCTGCTGCTGTAGCCCATTGCTCCACATAGTAGCACACCCAGGAGTGTGAAACCCACCTGTGTTACACCAAACTCAGATGTGGGGAAGAAGAGGACAGGGAGCTGATTTTGAGGCCAGTGGTGGCTATTACCTCTCAAATGGGTAAGGCCTGGCTACCCAGCCCAGAGGGGTGCTGGAGGCCTCCCATGTGCTCTCACCTGTGTGCTGGACTCCAGCGTGCTCTGGAGCACCTGCAGCTCCTGTCTGCTGGCTGCCAGCTCCCGTTTCAGCGTCTCCAGCACCTCTGCCTGCTCCTGAGACTATGGCAATAGGAAAGGTTGCTGCACTGGCAACCCAATGAGGAGCACCTGCGCATCTCTGGTGTGTCCCCACCACCCCTTACTCACCTTCCTCTGCGCCTGTTCGCTCACCCGCTGGAAGGAGTCCTCCAGCTCCTTCTTCTCCCTCTCCACATCCCCCTGGGCCTGCCTGGCCACTGTCACCTGCTTGGTCACCTCTGCGTTCTGGTGACAGCAGAGAATGAGATGAGCAGCTCCTGGTGTCAGGGGGCACAGCTGGGAGCGGGGATGCTGGGGGGGTTTTGGGGAGCCCACCTTGCGCAGCAGGTCGGCGTGGTTCTGCACTAGCTCGCTGTACTTCTCCTTCAGTTTGCTGTAGCGCTGCTCGTTGGCCTGCGCCCGTCCTGCCATGCATGCAGGGACACAGAGCTGAGCATATGGGATCTCCCCAAGGCTCACCCTCCACCCCACGCCAGTGCTGGTGCTCCCTGCTCACTCTCGATCTCTGTCAGGCTCCGCTGAGCCTTCTCTGTGTCCTCCCGCTGCTTCTTCAGCTCCTCCAGCTCCGTGCGCAGGAACTCACTCTCATCCTGTGCCTGCTGCTTCAGGTGCTGCTGCTCGGCCAGCTCAGCTTCCAGCTCGCTGGCACGGCCACGCAGCTGCACCGCGCCCCGCGCGCTCTGCGGCGACGGACAGGGGCTGCCGGCGCCATTCGGTGCCCGCCAGGACCATCCAATGCCCACCGGTACCATCCAACGCCCACCAGTACTGTCTATTGCCCACTGGTCCTGTCTAGGAGCCCCCTCCATTGGTATCCCTGGCACGCCCCCCAGTGCATGTGGGTGAAGCACAAGGATGCTGGGCAGTGGGGCTGAGCCCCCCTACAGGGATGCAGCTCCCTGGCACACCTGAGAACCCCCTGTATGGGGGAAGCCATCAGGGACAGGGCAGGACAGAGATGGGGTCACTCTCTTGCCCACCCAGGGACACAGCCACCAGCCTACCCCACATTCCCATCAGGTCTCATCCTGCCCACCTGGTTGTCACCCACCTCAGCCTTGAAGTTCTCCAGCTCCTCCTTCAGGGCTGTGATCTCCCCGTAAAGCTGCTCAATTAGCCGGTCCCTGGGAAGAAGAGACATGGGGTACGCCCTCAGTGCCATGGGGACACAGCCTGGGAGGGGAGGTGCCCCCTGTGTCACCACAGCTGCGGCGCTGTTCCAGGCAGGGAGCTCCCAGTACAATCTTGTCCATTCTACGGCATCGCCAGGATTGCTCACTTGTCTTCCTTGTTCATCCCATTCTGGCTGTTGAAGTTGAAGGGGTCACAGCTGAAGGAGCTACCAAAGATGTCATCAAACTTGTTGTCAAAGAGGCTCTGGGGGAAGAGCAGGAGAGACTTGGAGCAATCCTATTACCACTCAGGAGCCCTTGTCCCTCCATGTCCCTCAGTGTCACTGGCAAGCCAGCCTACGAGCTGCCTGGACACTGGGGCTGGCTCCCCCCACTGCTTCCAGGGCACTGAACGTGATAAACTTGATGAACATGGACCGTTTGCGGTCCACGCGCACCCAACTCCTGGAGGGAGAAGATCCCCAAAGCCACATCACTGCATGCTCCTTCCCCTCCCCACTCAGTGCCTGGGGACAAACCTTGGTGGAGAGGAGGGTAGGAGGGTGAAGATCTAAAGGTCTCCATGGCAATGCTCGAAGCCAAACCTCTCCTTGCCTATCACTGGAGGGCACCACACCACTGAGCATTGGGAGATGAATTCAAGCTGGCTCAGCACTAGCAGCACCCAGATGGCCACCCAGCACCCAGATAGGACACCTAGCACCCAGATGGGACATCCAGCACCCAGATGGGGCACCCAGCACCCAGACAGGATACCCAGCACCCAGTAGGGCACCCAGCACCAAGCTGTCTCTCTGCAGTGACACTCCCCAGTTCCCGAGGCCATCCCCACTGTCTCAGCCCTCACCAAGGCATGGATTTGGAGAAATAACCCTGGGCTCAGAGCCGGAGGGGCCCCACCATCCTCACCTGTGAGGCCGTGTCCATCTCCACCAAGTCTGTGATGGGTTCGTTGTCAGGTGAGGATGCCTCAGCGGGGATCACCACCACGGGGCTGATGTGCTCCGACAGGGCAGAGGCACGCAGGAAATTGGGAGGATGCTGGGGAGGGAGGCGAGCAGGGCTGAGGGGAAAGGACTGGCACTGCTGCTGGGCTGAAGGCACACTTGGTTGAAATCCTGCCCTGGAGCTGAGCTGGCCATGACTTGACCCATAAGTATGGAGACAGGACCCACAAGGATGGAGCCAGAACCCACCGGGATGGAACCACGACCCACAGGGACAGAACCACGACCCGCAGGGATGGATCTTGGCAAGGGCTATGGATCAGGGAGAGAGGGCATCCCATCCTCCAGTCAGAGGGCAGCTCCATCCTGCCAGACTTCACCCAGTGGGGGATACAAGAATAATCCTCAGGCCCCAGGAGCCCCACATTGCCAGCTGACCTAGGAAGCTGGGCAAGACAGCAAGAAGCTTTTTTGGGCCCTCTGCCAGCGCCAATGGCCCCACTGCTGCCCCTGGGCATAAGACAGGGAACATGGGGACCACGGGGTCTCACCTCTGGCAGCTGCGGGATCTGAATCAGCCGCTTGAAGTACTGCAGATTGCTGGAGCGGTAGAAAAGGTCCTTGAGCCTGCAATGGTTAGGGATGGCTCTTGTCCAACCTGGACAAGCCCTTGCCTGGCTCCAGGTGTCACCTGGCCACCACACTGCTCTGGAGGGGAAAGTGTTTTGTGCTGTCACCAAACTCAGGGCAAGTCCTGGGAGTCCCTGCTGCCAGCCTCCCACTGCTGGAGGATTTATTCCATAAACCCAAGGCCTGATGGGCAGTGAGAAGGACCTGGTACTTGAGCAACCTGGTCTAGTGGAAGGTGTCCCTGCTCACGGCAGTGTCTTGTACTGGATGACCTTCAGAGGTCCTTTCCAACCTAAACCACTTCCTGCCTACCCACAGCTTTCAGGAGCAGGGGGCTTCCTGTTTGGAGCCAACATCTCCACCCTCACCTTCAGTTCCTGCAGGAGCATCTTCCTCAGAAGCAGGTACCTCCCTTGAGGATTTCCAGTTTTGGAGAGGAGGGGCAGTGCCCAGCCACACCACTCCTAGCTCTCACCTCTCTGTCACCTGAGCATTCCAGCCGGGACCTTGGCGCTGGACATCCCCGTTCCAAGGTGACTCCCTGGGTGGTCAGAGCACAGCCAGCCCTGCTCTCTGATCTTTGCAGTTTGTGACCTTGATGCTGTCCCTCAGCACCATGACATCCCCTCCCTGCTCTTGGTGGCCAGTTTTTGTTTTGGTTACCCTAATTAATCATGTACCAGAGGCCATGGCACGTCCCTGCTCACTCGTTTTTAATCTCAGTGCCTTGGGAGCACTCCCAGAGCACCATGGCTCTGGATCTGGGCACTTACTTTCGGAACTGCTCCAGGAAGCGATCCCGGTGGCCCTGCAGTGTATCTGCCGGCAGACCTGGAAGAAGCAGCAAGTAGGAATGTCACTGGGTGTCTTCATGGATCAGGGAACAACCCATCAGCACAGCCACAAGGAGATGGCTCTTTCCCAGAGACGGCCACCCTCCTCTAGGGGTCCAAATGCTCCAGGTGGTGTCCTGCTGCAGGAGGAGACCACATTCCACATGCCGCAGAGCAGGCTAAAGTGTGGGCTGGCAACTGCCACCACAATTCCAGATCCTGAAAGATATGGAATTTGCACCTCCTTGCCCTGGCGACTCCCTTCACTCCCCAAAAGAGGTTGGGGAAAAGGTGGTGGTGAACAACCCAGGCTGAGCAGGGTGGTGGCTCCAGTACCTCCCTCTGTGTCCCCCTGCCCAAGGCAGCGGTGCTGGGGACACTCACAGGAGTGGAGCTTGAAGAGCAGCTTGACAGTGTAGTCGTAGAGGTGGCTGCAGTCCAGGATCACCTGGATGAGCGGGGCCAGGCGGCACTGTCCTGTTGCCGTCACCGACACCGAGCGCGACATGTCCAGAGAGCTGAACACTGCAGGGAAGGAGTGCAGGATCAGATCTGGCAGCACTGGCAGCACCAGAGGGTGCCACACTGTGTCTGACAAATCCAGAGATGACATCTGGAGCAAGAGCCCTTCCTTCACCTGAGGCAAGATACCCACTGCAAGATACTGCAGCCTGTTGCCCTGCAGCTCTTCGCAGCCTCAGCAGGAGGGGAAATTCCCAGCCAGGCCTGGGAACACTCCAGCCTGGCACCATGGGCCTCCAGCTGGGCCTAAGCCCCAGCCATGTCCCCAGGCAGAGCTGACATGCAGCTCCTGTGCTCTGCCTGTCATTGCTGTCCCACTGGCACCTGAGTGTGCTGGGTGCACCAGAGGAAAGACGCTCCAAAATCAGGTGGGAGCAGCTGGACACCATCTCATTCCAACACCTGCCACTGGACTAGGGTGCTCCGAACTCTATCCAACCTGGCCTTGAACTTTTCCAGGGATGGGGCAGCAACAGCTTCTCTGAGCACCTGTGCTAGGGCCTCCCCACCGTCTGAGGGAACAATTCCTTCCCAATATCCCATCTAACCCTGCCCTCAGGCACTGGGAAGCCATTCCCCCTTGTCCTTTCACTCCAGGCCCTTGTCCAAAGTCCTCTTCCAGTCCTCTTGGAGCCCTTTAGGCACTGGAAGGGTCTCTAAGGTCTCCCTGGAGCCTCCTCCTCTCCAGGTGAACACCCTCAGCTCTCCCAGCCTGGTTCCAGAGCAGAGGGGCTCCAGCCCTCAGAGCACCTCTGTGGTCTCTTCTGGACTGGCTCCAGCAGCTCCACGTGCTTCCTGTGCTGGGCCCCAGGGTTGGAGGCAGCTCTGCAGGTGGGGGTCTCACCTGAGCAGAACAGAGGGGCAGAATCCCTCCCGTCACTGTGCCTACGCTGGGGGATCAGCCCAGGGCTCAGGGGGTTTTGGGGCACACATAGCTGGGACATGTTGAGCTTCTCATCTTCCAGCAGCCCCAAGTCCTTCCCAGCAGGGTTGCCCTCCATCCCTTCATCCTCCAGCCTGGATTGATACCAGGCCTTGCCCTGACCCAGGTGCAGGACCTTCCACTTTGCCTTGTTGAACCATAATTCAGGTGAAGTGCCCATAGAAGAGCTGAGCTGTGGTGCCCTCAGCCAACATCCCCTGTCAGAGCCTCCTCCAGCTTGGACCAGTCCCCACAAAGGGGCTGGATTCCTGCAGATCTCCCACTCCACCCTCTCTCAGAGTAATGTGGGGCTTTACCTGTCTGGAAGAGGTTCAGCTCACACTCCAGGTAGTCAAACATCTCCACCGTCAGCTGAAAGCTAGGAAACAGGGTTGAGGATGGTTGGGGACTGTCCCCAAGGCCACCCATGAGCCTCAACCTCTGCCAGGTGCCACCCCAAAATGATGAGGGTGCTCTAGTGTGGATGCACCAGCCTTGCCTGGGGCTCTGCCCACTTCCAGGACCTGTGGCAGGGCAGGAGGCAGGAGGAAGGTCCTGTCCCTGCGTGATCATGCTGCTGGTGGGGTTGGGCAGATCATGCACCCCTCCTATACCCACCCCCTCCCTGACCTTCCCCTGCCCCACACTCACAAGTTATTGACATCATTCTCCCCAGCCTCATCAAGCTGCCGGTCGGACATCTGCAGATTTCCAGGGAATCGGGGATTCTGTGAGGGAAAGAGGCATCAGGAAAGGGTTCCAGAGGACCTCCTGCTCTGGCCACAGCTCTGGGAACACCAGGGATGTGGTCCTGTGGACTCAAAATCAGCTCTTGGATGAGGCAGGGGAATGATGTGGGGGAAAAGGGAGGCAACACAGGGTGTCTGAATCCTGGATGACCATAGCATCCCTAATCCACGGTGTCTGTGCTCTTCCCAGCAAGAAAAGCCAATTCTCCCTAGGCTGAAAAACTTGCCAAGCAGGGAGGAGATGGGGCTACCAGCAGAGAGCTGGAGGGGGTGGAGTGGTATCTGCCCCAGGGGGTACCTGTCCTGGCATTTTGGGGAAGGTCACATCACATTTCCAAAACAGGGTGATGGGCACAGAAAACATCTCTTTCCAGCAGAGTTCTTCCCCCTTTGCCCATAAACGATAGCAATGGGGGGAAAGGGGGTTGTGTCTCCTACTGCTTGTAACCCTCCAACTCCCAGCCCAGCACAAGGAGCCCTGGGCCACCAGAAATCCTGCCTCCCCCAAGCATTGGTCCTTGGGCCATTTTTGACCCAATTTTGATGGCCACTGACAGCTTCGGGAATATTTCACGGAGGCAGCAGGATGGCCATGCCGGTCCTTTGCTGTCACCCTAATGCAATGGGTCCCTTGCTGCAGCCTTGGGGACAGGCTCACCTTGGTGTGAAATTCCATCTTGGTTCTCAGCAGTTTGAGGTAGATGCTGCAGAGCTGTCCATAGCCCTCACTCAAGTGGCCCTGGGGACCAAAAAGCTGTTGAGATCCAGGGCAGGCTGTGGAAAAGCTTTTTTCCACATGATGATCACTCCCTTATCTGCCCAAAACCAGAGCTGAACCCTCCTCACTGGCACCCGGATGCAGGCTGGCTGTACCGAATGGATTTGGTCAGGACTTTCTCATCACCTTCTCTGCAGGTTTCAATGCTTCATTTGACTACCAGAGACAAGTTTTTACTGTGTTTTGCCATAAAATAGGAAGGAGGCATTTGATTTTGGTGGAAGGGAACACTGAATGCAACAGAAACCCAGGCCAGGGAGGTGATGACAGGTCAGCCACAGCTGTGCTCCGCTTCCAGGGACAGGGAAAGAGGGAACCCCCCAAGCCTACACCCCCCCAGCCCGGCCAAGGGACCCCCGGGGTGTCCCCGCCATGGCTGGCAGGGTTGGTCACTTACCCACATCCTGCTCATGTCACTCAGCTCATTCTTGTATCGCACAGAGTCTTTCAGGACCTGGAGGAATGATGGTGGCAATCAGTAGCAGAGCACCAGGACATGGTGTTCCATTCTTGAAACCAGGAACTGGATGAGGAATGGGAGGACTTGATGCATTCCCGACCCTTTATAGCCACCACCAGCCCTGGGTGCCTCAGTTTCCCCAAGGAGGATCCTTGCTAATGGCTCCTGCACCCGTGCTATTGCCTGGTGCTGAGCAGTTTCCTCTGGCACTGGCACTGCCATTAGCACCAGGGTTTGAGGCACATGGGTTTGTGGGCAGGGCAGCACCAGAAGGGCTCTGGCACACAGGATTGACCCCCAGGAGGGCTCTGGTTCCAGTCCCTACTCAGGATTGACCCCTAGGAGGGCACTGATCCTTTGGGAGGGCTGCAGTTGCAGTTCCCACCCCAGGACTGACCCCTCAGGAGGACAGTGACCCTCCAGTGTCTCCCATCATCCAGTACAGCCCTGCAGGGGAAAGGCTTTGGCCCCCAGCTGAGCTCTGGGCACTCACGTTGGAATGTCCATCCCGGAGGAGCTTGTGGAAGACATGGCAGAACTTCCAGCAGAGCACGGCATTGCCAGACAGCGGCAGCCGGTTCACCACTGACCAGAAGGTCTGTGCTCCCTTCTCATGGTGCGTGCCCAGGATGCATGGTGCCGGCGGTCAAGGAAACACTCCTCTGCCCTTTGGTGATGGAGAATGCTCACCCAAAGCCAGCTGCACCCGCAGAGCCCAGGGGGCCCAGGCAACCATGGAGAGCTAACGCTGCCCAGCCCAGGCATGCGCTGTCCCCAGGGGTACAAGCCACCCTCTGTCCCCCAGCCCTGCTCCGGGAGCACCATGGCACATGCAACGCTGGGGCTGTGTCTCCACTGAGCATTCCCAGGTGTGTGGTTGGGACGCTGGGGATCCACTTTTGGTGGCAGCATCCCAACGTACTGCAAGCAGCCCAGCACGCTCCCCTCCTGCCCTCTCATGGGATGGTAGAGCTGGGAGCACCAGCCTGGACACCACCAATATTCAAAGGCTGTGCCAGCAGGAGCAGGGACCCGTGCCACACTGGAAAAATATCTAATGTCGTTAATAGCCCTCCAAGGTCCCATCCAGCCACCCCCAGCACTCCGGGCACCTCTCCTCACACATTCTCTTGATGCTGCCCCTTTTCTGGGCAGACCCAGCCCTGCTCCAACACTCCTTGTCCCACGGCCAGCTTTGGGAAGGATATTCCGGGCATGTTTCTCCTTGACAGCCACTTCCTGCGCATTAATGGCCTTATTGATGCTGACGGTCTGCAAGAGAGAAGCAATGGAGGGGGGTGAGATGGGAAGGACTGAGGCTCCCTCCCAGTCCCCCCTCACTCACTGAGACCCTCTGGCTGTCGGCACCTGCCAGTGGCTGGGTCCCATCCAGGTCCCCAGCCCCTGCTCATGCCAGCTGGATGCTGACCTTTCCCGGATGCCTTTCTGGGATGCAGTTGGCATCCACCAGGTTCAGCTGCTGCCAGGACTCATTTACTCAGGATAATAATGATGCAATTAAAGCAGTGCCCACAAAGAACCCTCTGCTGCCCTCAGAGTGGTGGGACGGGCAGAGGGAAGGCAAATCCCTCCCCTGCCCTTGGATCGTGGGCAGCAGCTGGCAGCTCCTACCCCACTTTTGGAGGAGGCTGAATGGGGAGGACAATTTGGGGGACACCAAGAATCGGGCAGCAGAATGGCAAGACCACTGCCAGTGCTGCCTGGCAAGGTCCTGGCTGCTTCGTGGATTAGAGGGACAGGAGTGGAACCCACAGGCAGGACTAGCCACGCAGGTACTGTGAGGACCTTGGGGAGTCCACAGTGAGGAGCCTGGGTAGGGCCAGCCACCATTTATCCTATGGAAGGCAGTAGCAGCCACTGGAAGCATTTTCCAGGCAGGATTTTTAACTCTACCCCATTTCTGATCCTACATGGGGACACAATGATGCTGGCTTGGGGTCATCCTCTCCCCAAGCTGCCACATCACCAAGTGCTTCCCTGGCACCTGCTCCGTGAACATCATGCTGCCAAGGGAAGGAACCGTCTGGCTCAGCACTGCCAGAAGTAGCTCATTACTGATATAAACCAATTAAAGCTGTGGGATTAACTCCAACACCTCCCTCACTGCAATCCTTGCTGTGACCCTGCTTCCTGGCCCTCTCTGAGGTGGCCCCACATGGCTTCATCCCTATGGACCCTGGTGACTCTGTGCTGAGCAGGGCTGGAGGGGCCCACAGGAGCCCCAAATGTGGTGGGGTACAGACCAAATCCTCCAGGAAGTCCCTCTGCCACCAAAGCATGTGTCAGCCAGAGCGGGAATGATGATGGGCTGAGACAGAAGAGACTCCACCCCCAGCTTCAAGCCCAGCCCAGAGGCAAGCACCCCCTTAGCTGAAACTGCGTCCTGATGTCCCACCATGAACCAGTTCTGCTGCAGATGCCGCTGCTCTGTGGTGTTCGCAGCCTCATCCCTATTGGCTCTGGAACGTGACCGTGGAGGTGACCACTAAGGACAGAGGGGATGCATTGGGAGGCCATCAGCAAGATGCAGGAGGCTCATTTTGAGGTGTCAGGGGACCTGGATTGCCACTTGCAAGACACCCATCCCAGACACCCAGAGCAGAACCTGGATCTCAGCTTGGTTTTTTAAGGAGAGCTGAAAGGAACACAAGCAGTGAGGAGACCCATCCATCCCTTCCTGAGGGGCTGGATGGAGGCAACAAGCTCCCAGCACGTGAGGACAAGGGTGGGAGTCACCTCTGCAGCTCTGCCTATCCCAGCAGCCACAGCCCTTTGTCAGGAAAACCACAAAATTAAATTCAGCATTAAAAAACTCCCAACAAAATCCTTGGGAAGGTGCCTCTGCCACTCTGGAGAGGGATGCCCATGTCCCAAAGGCTTGGAGCAGGATGTCTGCATCCACCAGCCATCTGTGACACACTCCACGGATCCAGCTCCAGGGGTAGCTTGTCCTCATCTGAAAACCCATCGTGCAGCCCCACAGGCACAGTCAGGACAGCCACGATGAAGCAGCCGGCACACTGAGGAGTGCCAGGATCGGCATTTAAATGCACATTCCACCTCAGAATGAACTCCTGGACTACAAGGAACCAGCCAAGACCAAAGCTAGAGCGAGGGAGTGGGAGCTCCCAGCCAGAGGCAGGATGCAGGCACTACTTTCCCAAAGCCAGCATGTGTCCTGTGGTCCCTGAACCACCGAAACAGGGGTGGGCTCCAGAGGGAAGAAGTGCTGCATCCCTGGGAAAGCTGGAAATGAAGCTGCCTGTTTAACTGCTCTTTCCTGCCAGCTTTTCCCGGCAAAGCAATGACATTTTTTTCCAACCAAGGAAGCCCCAGTGACCTCCCAGAGTGAGGAGACACAGTGGGAGTGTGACAGGGGCTGGCAGCCCCGGGTTCCTCCCGGAGCCTTCATCCCAAAGTCCCTCAACTCCATTTGAAGCACACACAATATCCGTCTGGAAGGCAGAAAGGTTTTCTGAGGAAAAGCTGGATCCCACTTTCTTGTCCTTGTGGACACCCCACTGCATCCCCCAGAGGGCAGGGCAGGGGCCCCATCCCAGGAGCCACATGGGAGATGCCCAAACTGCTGTACCAATGTCTTTGGCAGCACCCACATCAGCAAACTGGGGGAGCACAGAGCAGCAGCAGGAGACCAAGGCTGGAATTGTCACCTCCAGGGGACAAGTGGGGTCAGGGAGGGTGATTCGGCTGCAAAATTGGGTCAGGATGGAGGGAAATTTTGGGCTGCCTGGACATGCGGAAAGACCCCTTCCCCATGGAGGGTCTTTCACCCTGACTTCCCACCACCATCCCACACCTGCAATCGATGGAATTTTAATTTAATTATGAGTTTCCAACCTACAAGAGCAACTTCTGACCCACCAGGACACATCTGGGCAGCACTGCTGGCTCAGCTGTGGTTTTGTGAACAGGGCAGGGCACATGGGGAACAGGGGGCAGCCCCACACCCTACCCTGCTGCCGGGACAGGAAACCCTGGGGCTTCCTCTTGTGCAACGGGCCAGGCAGGAAGCGTGAGGAGAGTCCAGAGGGGCCCATTACACAAGGAGAGGTGTGAGGGTCACAGTGCCATCCGGCCACCCCAGCAGAGCCACAGGGCCAGGATGTTGGACTGAACTCAGTGGGGCAGGACCTGGAGCAGGGCCGGGCACAGGGCTCTGCCAGGCTGGAGAGTGGCTCCACGGGTGCTGCAAGGGCTGGGAAGGACATAGGGAATGCTGCAAGCACCATTAGCTTTACAAGTGCCACTTGAGCAGGGTGAGGAAACCCCACTGGCATGCGCATGGAAAGGCACAGGCCATTTGAGAGAGGAGCAGTCTGGGACTATCTGTCCCTGAGCAGTGGGACCTGCCCAACTGTCTTTTCCTTCCTCTGCAACACCAAGGGGATTCCCAGAAACCTGGGGAAGGTCTACTGCCCATGGCTTGACAGGCCACCATAGCCATGCCCCATGGGAATTCAGCACAGAATCCCACTGGCAGTGAGTGCTGCCAGCCCCTGGGATGAGCTGGACTAATCCCACGGGAACCCCCAACCCTTTCTCACAAGGAGATCCCACAGCAGGGCAGAGCCACCAACAGCTCCACACTGGGATGACCCACGGACCAGATCTCGTGTCACCTCTCCAGGTGTATGTCCGCAGGCTCTGGACAGGGACAGAGGAACCCAAAACTATGTGGAGGGAGAGGGTCAGGGTGACAGAAGCTTTCTGAGCCCTGATACACACCTCCCCCGTCACACACACCCTCAACCCCCACCAATTCTCCCCAGATTACGCTCTCACTCTCTGAATGCAAAATTTCCCATTTGGAGGCGAAGAGCCAAGCCTGGCTCAGGAGCAGCACAACGCCTTCCCGCTTCTTTCATTTCCAAAGGAAATGAGGGTTGATTAAAGAATCCAGAGCTACTGCAAATTATTTGGAGAAACTGAGTAAGTCGCAGTGCAAATCCTCTTAGTAATGCTCCCTCATTTCTCCTTAATTCCTTTCTCTAAATGGAGAGCTGGGATGGAGCATACCTCCGGAAAACCACTTGCAAGCCCTGCAGATGCAGGAGCTTTGGGGAAGGGAGTGAGTAGGGAGACCTGACTACAAGAAGACTGGAAGAAAAATCCATGGGCTTAATTAAAATGCAAATCCTAGTAAAGCAAAGCTTGGCTCAGGCCCTGGAGGTGTGCAGGACATGGAATGCAAGCGAGCTCTTCCAAGGGCACACCTCTCTTCAAACATCACCCACCACCAGTAGCTAATGGCAAATTCCACCCTCGGTGGGACTCTGGGAATGGTTTTCACCAGCAAAATGCTGGAGCAAAGCCAGCTGGATAGCACCTGGGGTGTCAATTCTCCACTGACAACTGGCAAGAGCTCCTGGGGACAAGTTGGGGTGGCCGCGGTCCCCCCACAATGGACACCTGTGGCCTGACAGCAGGAGCAGGGAACAAGCCTGGCTTTGTGCCCGCCAGCATCCAGAGGGAAAGGGAGGCAGGAAGGCAGGAAAGCAATGCTGGCAGCACTGGCCGGCCACACGGGATGTAAAATCCAGGGATATATTTCTACATATTGGATAGGAGGATGCTCAACACAACCCAGTCTTCCCGCTTAGTCCCAGAGGCTTCCTGTGAGCAGCGAGTCAGGAGACATGAAAAATACCTTCCCACCACTTAATCCAGGCTATTTGGCTGCATCCACTGCTGGATCCATGAGTTTGGAAAGCAAGTGCTCCTCTCCTGGCTGGCTACATGCTGGAACTGCTCTGGGGATGAAACTCCTTGTCCAGGCTGAATGAGCATCTCCCCAAAGGTGCTGCTGCCCTTCTCACCTCCTGCTCCCTCCAGATGAGAATAATTCAAAAAATGACCTAAGTCTCAGATTTTCCACTGCTTGGGCCATAAAAACAACCACTTTCCCCCAACCAAAGATGTATTTCAGTGACAGAGACCCCAAAACCTCGTTGCATCCACCAGGGTCATTTCCAGTGGCAGTGGCTCCAGATGTCCTTCTCCAGGAGGAGATGTTTATGCCAGCATAAGCCCAGATGCCAGCAGGAGGAGGACCAAGGTGTCCAGAGACAGCCCTGAACCCCAAGTGACACCAGGGTTAAGGTATTTGGGATCACCTTGTCCCACAGCCTGAACATGGAACACCCCAAAACACAGTCGCCGGGAAGACGGCAACAGGTTCCGTGAGCCACGTTAGAATTCAATGGCATCACCATGATGCTCTTCTGGGCAGAGACCTGCCCTGGCATTGCTGCCTTCACGTCTGCTCCACCGAGGCCAGGAGGACAATGACTTCAGATCGATGACACACACCACTGGCCCCTTGGCAATGCCCAATGAAGTGCGATGGAGCTCTTCCAGCACAGGTGTGGTTTCCAGGGAAAAAAACACCTGAGCCAGGAAATTGAGGGGTGGTGTGAGGTTCAGAGGTCTCTGACCATGAGGAGACACACGAGGCTGGAAGCTGCCACCTGACTCCTAGCATGCCTTTCCTTTGAGAGCTGCAGTGCTGTTATCCCAGTAGGAAAACCAAAATAAAGTTGTAGAATGCCCATTTGGAGTGTGCCTGGACAGGCCACTCCACCAGCTCCCAACTCCTCCCGAGGGCAGCAGAGATTGGGATCCACAGGGGGATGCACCCATGAGCTGCATGCACAAGGACTTGACCCACTGTTGGCCCTTCCAGAGCCTCCAGTGAAAATTCTGAGCTCCATACCACCAGGAGAGATGGGGTAGGATGAGACCTATCCCAATTGCTCCTCCACCTTCGAGGCAAGGGAAAAGAAGGAAGACAACCACCCCAGTGAGACACTTGATGCCAGGAGGGGAGAGCTGGAATGATCCCAGGGAGGGTTTGGGTCCACGAACACCAGAGCTGAGAACTCCTCACGGTGAACATATCACTGCCCACTACAGGGAGCCAGCACCTGGAATGTTGGGCCACTGGATTTCTCCAGTGCCATAAACAACTTTTGCAGTTTAATTACTTGGACATGGAATTTTTAAATCCAGTTTAAGAATGTGGATTTTTCCAATACACAGATAAACCTTAGTGGGGAAAAAGCATGGTGAAAAGCAATTTTGGGGAGAACAGCTGGTAAAAAGCAAAGCTACAGAAGCCAGACCTCACAGGGACCACCGGGGAAGCTGACACTAAAATTTAGAGCCCAGGCTGCTGCTGCCAGGCACTTCTGACCCCACTGCACAACTAGAGACCATCACAGGGGGCTGGATCAGAGAAGAGGCAGAAATCCAGGGGGACCCCCATCCCTCCATGAAAAACATGCACATCCACTCATTACACATCCACTCATTACTCTTCTTACTTAATTACTGCTCAGGGCACTCCGTCAATCCTGCCCCATGTACCCAGCTGGCGCCTTTCCTGTGAGCTGCCCCGATATCCAGGCTTTTAATTTTAAATGGGGATTTTATGCAAGGATAATCTCTTCCAGCAGTGGTGACTGCTGTCTGGGGAGGGAGTGTCTACCAGGGTCAGTGGTCCAGGAAGGTCTTCCACCACCTTCAAACGTTCCCAAAACATTCCCAGTCATGCTGACCAGAGTCTTTTGCTTCCCAGCAGATGCAAATATTTGGGCATTTTTTGGAACAGGAAGCAATAAAGGAGTGGGGATGGAGGACTTGGGGAGCCGATACAAGGAGCTCATATCCAGATGTGCATTTCCATGACCAGCTGCCATCCATGACCCACTCTTCCTGGGAAGCGTAACCCTGGCAGGAACAGGGGGTGCTTATTGCTGTAGTGGGGTATTCCCAAATAAAGCTGGGATCTAGTTTGGGTGGAAATCATTCCTTGCAATGCTTCTGGGTGAGCAGCAACTCCTGGAAGCAGGATGGGGCATCCCTCTCCCCGCTAACCCCCCCCAGGATGTCTGGATTCTGCAATGGTGCCAAGAGCAACCACGACCGTGTGGGCTCCACGCTGCACCTGAGGGAGACCTGCTCGAGCACCGGGAAAAGCCCAATCCCTCTTCCCAGGCGAGCAGCGCAGGGGTGACCATGCTCCCTGTAGGAACAGACCCTAAAAACTCACTTCTCGTTGCAAACTTGTTTCCATTCCTTACTCCTGGGTAAGGGGCAGTCCCCATGGGCCGGAGGGGCTGTGACATAAGCACTGGGCACAGGGACACAGGTGCATGGGGATACAGTATGTGGGGGCACAGGTGCTCGTGGGGACATGGGGACATGGATGCATGGGAACACGAGTGCTCGTGAGGACACGGATGTATGGGGACAGCAGCGCTCGGGGGGGCACGGGTGCTCGTGCCACGGCCTGAACCGGCCGGGCCAAGTATGGGGGAAGGCT
>VZRL01002078.1:187514-207591 GCA_013397895.1 Origma solitaria
GGAGCTCCGCACCCCCCGGGGCAGCCGCCCCAGCCCCGCTCCATCTCCTGACCCGCTGCCAAATCGCCGCTTCATCCCCTGCGCCATCCCAACTCGAACCCCTGCCCCACTGCCAGAGCTGCTGTCCCATCCCCTGCCTCATCCCTTGTACCACATGCACCCTCCTGCTCCATCCCCTGCCCCACCACCTGACCCTCTACTCCACTGCCAGACCCCTCTCTTACCCCCTTTCACTCCATTCCCTGTCAGCCCCCCTGCTCCATCCTCTGTCCCATCTCCTGCCCCATCTCTGTGGCTGGCAATGAAGATACCCTGGCAGGCCTGGCTGGGACTTGCTCAGGGTTCCTTTGTTCCAGAGCCCACTCAGCTGCTAGCATCTTGGTTCCAACAACAAAAGCAACTAAACCGGCGTGGTAACGATTCTCTGGCCCAAGCCCAGCACATGGGCAGGCACAGCTTGCTGACCACCAAGACCGCCCGCTAAGGGACAAGAAAATATCCAGGCAGGAGGATTTTCGGTTTTCCCAGCTCCTCCTTGTGCTCAAGGAACGTTTTCCGATGGGAGATACAAAAGAAACCCAAACAATTCTTCTATCACTCAGTGAATCCCCTAAAAGCAACCTGAAAGCACTGCCCGGGCTCTTGGCTTGCTTCAGAGCTGAAGAACAAAGTGCTGCTGCAGGGCCAGCCCAGCCAACCCACTAATCCTTCGGGATTACTGCAGTCTAGTCACGGCTCAGCCACTTACTCCGGGAGGGTGACTTGGCCTCTCTTAATGAGATAACAGGATCCCGCATACCCAAGGGGACAGAGCGCTGCCACCCCTGCACTCTCCCAACACCCAGCTCCACAACCACTCAGTTCATCCCAGCCGTGGGGGAGCTTTTAGGGCCAAGACCAGGCTGTGTTTTCCTCAGGTGGCTGTTAAAGCCCCTGTGGGATTCCTGGGATGGACAGACAGATTGACAGAGCACCACTCAGCAGCACTGCTTGTCCCGGAGCACACAGCTCCTGGGTTTTTTGCTGGACCAAATGTGTTTTGCTGGACCAGATGGTTTCAAGCAGCAGCCAAATTCCTTCAGGAGCAGAGTCTGGAAGCTGCTCTGAGCCTGGGAAGGAGCATGGGTCAGTGCTCCAGGGGTAGGTGCCTGCCCTCATCACAAGTGCCTGCCCTGTCGCAGGTGCCATCATGGGGCCAGGGTTTGTGCCCTCCCCCCAGTGAAGCGCCTCAGCAAGCAACTCCCACCCATGTTCTCAACATGAAAAGTGAGAGCTTGGATCCTTGCTGCTGTGCAGCCCAGTCCTCAGCCTAGTGTTGCCCCTGGCTTGAAGGGACCCAGGAATTAATTAATTCCCCCTTCCCTGGGTTTAGCATCGCTCTGAATTCAATGCCATGACCGCTGCTGCCTGCTGCCCCGGGATGTCCTGCAGGTGCAGTCCAGGATTTCCAGGACACCATCTCCAGAGTCACCAAGAAGCCAAGCCACAGCTGCCAGAGGCCACAGTACTGCAATTAGCACTTGGTCATCAAGTATTGATGGCTAATTTGCATGAAGAGACCTTAAGACAGTTATGCAAAGAGCACAGCCAAAACCCAAAGCATACTCTGGACCAAACCCAGTCCCTCCCACAGGCACAGGATGGATGGGACTTTCTCTACAATGCCACCTGCATGGAAAATAGCCTCTAAAATAACAAGCAGGATACATCCATTTTTCCATGGCGACATGCTGTAATGCCACTGGAACCTGAGTGCAGCCAAGCCAGACCGTCTACCCGCCACTCACAGGCTTTGTGTTCCCAGCATCCCTCCTTAATCCCCCAAATTAAAATCAGCTCATCATCATTGACCTTATTTTTCCAAATCAAGCTTTCAGACCAGCTCCCCCCTGAACAAAATGCTCAGTTCAGGGGGAAGGTGGTTAGTGCTGCTATCCAGAGTCTCCTGCAGAGCCGGGACATCTGAGGATCTGAAGCCATGGCTGCTGTGTGGTTCCTCAGGGCTGAGCTGCTCACTGGCAAAGCCCAGAGTCTGGACACCACCAGGAAGCACTTGGTGCAAAGGCAGAGAGCTCCAAACCCACCTGACTTCACAGCAGGGGGAGTTTTAGCCAGGGGGCAAAAATATGAGCCAAGGCAGCTCGAGGAGAAAATCTGGAAATTAACTTAAAGGCAATTTTGGGACGGTCCTGGGATCAAAGGGAAACCCCAGTTCCCCAGTGGCCAGAAAAGCTGGAAACACTGAGCAGGAATGACAGCACCCAACCATTCCAAGGCTGAAGAAGGGCCGGTGCTGCCAACAGGGACAAATCGCACCACCTCAGGGATCCACTGAAGTGGAAGGAATTTCCTTCATGCACTACCCAGGGGAGTTCCTTGCTGTGGGTGACTGCATCGCAGTGAGGACACACTGGTGAAGAACCATTCCTGGCCCCACGGTGCTCCTGGGTTATTCCCAGGGGCTCCCAGGAGGAGTGGGGGATATAGAACATCCCAGTCAGATGCGCAAACCCCCACGCTTCATCCCAGGCTCCAGCAACCCTCTCCAGGGCTGCATCCTATCTCAACAACTCAGGATGAACTTGCAGAGGCCCTAGCATCCTCTCCAGGTGGGATGGAGGGAATTAGGAGGCGGCTCTGCACTGAGGGGGCTCCTGAACTACTGCAGGGCATCACAGGCAGCAGCATGTTCTGTTCTGAGGAAGGAACATTTCTCACAGGGAGCAGGGAAGGCAAAGCAAGGGCTGCTTCCCTGGAGAACCAGGAGGGAGGCACCCCCTTGCTTTACCCTGTCCTCTGAGGGCTTTCATTCATCATTCTTCAGGCTGATCTGGAGAGGTGGAGATCCCTCTCAATCTCCTTGGGTGCTTCATTCCAAGTCCCTTTTTTCCACCCTGGAAGCACCCTCCATCCTCCTGCGGCTCGATGACTCTCCTGCAAGCTGCCAGGATGGTATGTGTGGTCCAGATCATGATGGATCAAAAAAGAAGAGACATTCAGCATCTTCCCCCACCCACCAGAGGCTCTGCAAGCAGCTTTTAAACCCTATTTTGGCAACCGCCTCCCATTAAAGTGATGGGAATTAGGGTAAAATGTCTCGGCAAATGTGGTGTTTTGTCATTGCAGCCCAGAGAGGCTCCTTGGAAGCACTCTCTAAGGCTTTGGCTTTTATTGCTTTTACATCTCTGACTTCTGTTGGAGCAAAGATCCGCTTGAGCTGATGCTCAGGGCAGGAGTGGGAAGCCTGGGCCAAGCTGCTCCAGGGAGCATTTACGTGCCTCTCAAAGGTCTCCTTCCCTCTTTTTTCCTCTCCTTCTGTTCATTTTATCAGGTCTAAAAATACTCTACTAAAAACCCTCTTCCCCTGCAGCCGCCTCCCTCCTGGATGACTAATAATATCTGTTGCTCCCTCTTGATCTCTGCATTTCCCAAGTCTTCCCCAAGGGAAGGAGCCAAACTGGAGCTGTGCTCTCAACCAGCCCCTCAGATTCAGACTCCTAAATTAGTTTTTCTCAGAGAATGGTATTTTTTCCCAGGTCCTACAGTGTCAGAGCACTTTAAACCCACCTCCCCAGCTCACAATAAATTAATCCTGCCCCACAGCTTAAATTTTCCCAATGCTGCTGAAGCATTGTTCTGGTATGGGAGCTCCAGGATCCTGGGATTTTCAGAGCTCTATGTAGAATAGCAGGTTCACTGGTAAAAACACCAAGCACTTAGAAAACAATTTATTGTCTGTTTGTAGGTTTCAGTTCTTTCCAGCAGCTTTCCAGCCCTGGAGCACTCTCTTGGGGGATGTGCCGAGAGGCTGGGTTAGGCTGGGTTTGGTGCCTGGTCCTTGGAGCTGGAGGAGCAGCCCAGGCTGTGCAACGAGCTTGCATTTTAGGAGGAAGGGGTTGAATGTTGGGCACCGGGGGTGTTTGCGATAGTGGGACTTAGAGGAAAAACCCACCTTGCTGTCACCACATTGGTGGCAATGGCTTTTTTCCCCACTGAATGGGATGTTAGAACAGCAATCAGCTTTCCTGCACTGCTCCATGTCTGTCCAAAACAGAGCCAAGACCTGCACCAGGCACCTTCCCCACTGCCAGCACCACATCATGAATTAGTCAGGACACAGGGATGGAGCAGCATTGGCAGGAGCTAGAGGTGTGATGAGTTTCTCTGGACCCAGACACTGCAGTACAGCCAAATCCCTCAGGGCTGATCCCACCCCACCATGATTTTCCAAAGAGATCCATCAATGAACAACCTTAGGAAAACCTCCATGCTGAAACTGGTGATGAAAAAAATGTCCCCAAATGGTCACAGTCCTGGTGAACTAGCCACTTTCAGCCCCAATCTTGCACTGCACAGAGGCAGATTTAAAGGCTGTTTGGCTGCTCTGACACTTCTAGAAATCCCCCTGGCCAGCTAATGCCCAAATACCTTTGCAAATCTTGATTTAGGAAAAATATCCGCTCGGGAGCAGTGCTTAAAAAGCTCAAGGCCATTTTCAAATCCTTGTAATACTGCAGTTTCCTGGACATGTGAAAGCGAGAGGAAAAAGCAGATCAGGCTGAAGCAGGCACGTGGCCAGGGCTGGCGGCTATGCCCAGGGCTGTGGTGGCACAGAGCACACAGGAGCAGGCAGGAGTGGCAGCCCAGGGGTTATTTCAGCACCAAGCTCCCCCAGCTGCTCACCATGACTGGACCAGCATGGAGAGCAGGGAGGAGAGCAGCCCTTCCACATCACCCCGGGCAGGAGATCCATGAAGGGCTCCCAGGGCACACCACATGATCCCCATGGGACAGAGGGGTGTGGGTGAAGCCGCTGCCCGCCCAGCATTTGGGCAGGGAGCCCAGCTGCATTATGCCTCCTGCCTTTACAGGAAGCCACTTGGTTGTGTTGTCAATATACAGATTTCCTTTAAAAAAAACAACAAAAAACAAAAGCTGGGTTCATGGTGCCATTATCGATCATTTGGTATTTTTAGCTCCTTGTTCAATCCATCCCCATTGGTGTTACAGCAACCTCATGGCCCTGTGGAACACGGCTCAGTGGAGCTGCTCCAAGGTGAGCAGGAACTCAGAAAGCAGCAATATAATGCCAAGGGGATTAAAAATGCAAGAGGGAAAGAGAGAGGGATAAGCAGTATCCTCCCCCCTTGCTGCTTCAAACTCCTGCCAATGTTGCAAGGAGCCAGGTAGGAGCCAGCCATCCAACTGGGGCAGATGAAACTCCTGTTTCCTACCTGGTGTGGAGGGCTGGAAACCCACAGAAAGGCTGAGACCGAGCTGAGTGGTGCCATTGATGGGCTGGAGGGAAGGGAGAGCATCCAGAGGGAGCTGGACAGGCTGGAACAGTTGGTCCATGCGAACCTCATGAGGTTCAGTCAGGCCAAGGGCAAGATCACGGACCTGGGCCAGGGCAATCCCTAGTGCCAGCACAGACTAGGGAGGTCTGTGGAGACCCCAGGGACCCCAGTTTATCTGTGAGGATAAAGCATCTCTCTTCAGCCATGGGGCCATTTACCCCCACCAATGGCCCCCAACTTTGTCCTCTCTTTTTCACTTGCAGCCCCTCCATATCCTGAATCCACTGATTCCATAGTGATTCAATGTGTTCCACCATCACTGATTTCATAGATGGATAGATGGATGGATGGACGGACGGACAGATGGATGGACAGGGATGGATGGATGGATATGGATGGATAGAGATGGATGGATGGGTGGGTGGGTGGATGGATGGATGGATGGATGGACGGACAGATGGATGGATGAGGGAGATGACTCTGTGGAGGAGGACTGGGCGATTCTGGTGGGTGACAAGTGGGACATGACCCAGCCATGTGTGCTGACAGCCCAGAAAGCCAAGTGTCTCCTGAGGACTCCCTGGAGCTGCCTCCACCTCTGCGGTCCCAGCACAGGACAATGGTGTTAAACTGAACAAGGGTGGGGTCAGGTCAGACACAGGGAAGAAATGTTGGACCCTGAAGGAGGTGAGGGGCTGGCACAGGTGAATCATGGCAGTGGGCTGTACACCTCCACACTTAACCTCGATGTGACAACTTGCTCATCATTGCAGATGTCCCCTGGGTTCCCTGTGGCCCCATCCATACATGCAGGATTTCTGAGAACCCTCCTGGGAACCCCAGGCTGGCTCTTCCTTCACACACACACATTGCTCTGCTGTGGTGTAGCTTCCTTCTTGCCTCAAGCCGACACCACCGAGATGAGCCAACGCCCAGAAGGAAACAGGGTCAGCAATGGAGACAACTGCACTGGGAATTGGCTCATCCTGCCATATCTGACCCTCGCCGCTCCCTGGGCTCACAGGGACCAGGGCTCTGCTGTCACCCACTGCCTTGCAATCCCCAAAGTTTACAGGGGTCAATGCCCCCAGCAGCTCTCCCCATCCATGGGGATATTTACTCCCATGCATGAGTTCATTCACCCCCCCTCCCCCGCATCAACAGCCCCCAACTTTGTCCTCCCTTCTCTACTTGCAGCCCCTCCATATCTGGATCAGTGTCACCAGTGACTCAGAAAACAGCTGATAAATCAGAGAATCCCAGAACCAGCTGGGTCATAAGGAACCCTAAAGCCCATCTCATCCCACCCCTGCCATGGGTATGGACACCTTCCACTGTCGCAGGTTGCTCCAAGCCCCATCCAACCTGCCCTTGGACACTTCCAGGGATGGGGCAGCCACAGCTTCTCTGGGCAACCACCCTTGCAGGGAAGAATTCCTCCCTAATACCTAATCCAACCCTACTCTCTTTCAGTTTGAAGCTATAAAACACATCTCCCACTCATTTCCTTTCAAAATTGCCAAGTTCTGCCCTGGAGACTTCATAAATGGGGAGTTGAGGCTTCACTCAGAGCACAGTGCCAAAACATATTGTGTCTGCCCTTGGGTGCCTTCCTCCCTCTTCCAAAGCATAGTGAGCCCCTCAGGAATCTCAAAAACCTCTGCCTTAGGTGATCTTTGAATTGCCCCATCAGAGGAATCACTTTAATTATCTGCTTTTGTTTGTCCCTTGAACTGAGACTGAAGAGCCTGGCAATGCCACAAGTGATGTTCAGCTCGGTGCCCAGCCTGTAACCACCTCCCAGGACCTTCCCAAACCTACTCTTGAGCTTTATATCCATGCAAACACGGACAGGGGAGCAGGGGGCTGTGTGGATGCTCCAGTACAGGCACACACACCTCAACACCTCCCACAAGTTCTAAATGTGAACAGTTTTGATCCAGCCGCATAGCTAAGGGGGAATAATCTTGCCTGAAGTGAAACCACTGGATGCAATAGGTTGGGAAATACCACAAGACCTGTTTTCCCTGCACCAGCCCCCGTGCCATGAGGCCAGCCCCTGCCTGCAGAACCATCAGCAGTGCTGGGGCTTTGGGGGGATGTGGATGCTGCACCTGCCTCTGGCTAATGAGCAGCAGAGGTATTTATCGGAAATATGCAACATATTTCCCACCTGGGGACAATTTCCAGCCCTGAATGTATTCATATTTAAGTGCCACATAGGAGGGGAGAGGTCGGAGCAGAGCGGGCGATGCCAGCTTGCAGCAACACTACCTCCTCCCAGTGCTCCCAGAGGTTTGGCTGCTTGCTTTGGCCCTGGAGGTCACTTCCCAGCTCTCTCCCACCACTCTGGTTACAGAGACCCCATCCACCTCCCTGTGTCCCAAGCAGCCGCTTCCCAGAAGGGATGTGGAGCCATGGGCTCCAGAGAGCTGCAGGTTTGCAGAGGGGGTCGAACGCTGGTCTCCCTCCTAGTGGGATTGGGGTGCCCAATTCAGTCCAAGGGGAAAATGTTGAAGCACATAGGTGTCCAAATGACAGCTAAAAATGACATGTTAAATTCCCTGCCTGGCATTGTCTCATATGCACCAGTGCTAGGATGAAACCCTGTGGGTGAACCCCAAGGGCTGGAGCCCCTCTGCTCTGGAACCAGGCTGGGACATCTCAGGGTGTTCACTTGGAGAAAGGAAGGCTCTGGGGAGACTTTAGAGCTCCTCCAGTGCCTAAAGGGGCTCCAAGAGGACTGGAGAAGGACTTTGGAAAAGGGCCTGGAGGGACAGAACAAAGGGGAATGGCTTCCCACTGCCAGAGGGCAGGGGCAGATAGGATATTGGGAAGGAATTCTTCCCTGTGAGGGTGGGCAGGCCCTGGCACAGGTAGCCAGAGAAGCTGTGGCTGACCCATCCCTGGCAGTGTCCAAGGGCAGGTTGGACAGGGCTTGGAGCAATCTGGGACAGTGGAAGGTGTCCCTGCCCATGGCAAGGGGTGGAGTGAGATCATCTTTAAGGTCCCTTTCAACCCAAATCATTCTGGGCTTCTCTGCTATGCAAGTTCAAGCTTTCCTTGTGCCCTTCTAACAGTCCCCACTCCTGCGTCCAACACCTCTCCAGTCCCTGTGTCCGCTCCTGCCACAGGCGATGCTCCTGCAAGGAGCTCCGTGACTTCGCCTGGCTGAGAGCACCTGGCACACTGCCTGCTCCTTGGGTGTGGGAAGGGCCTGGGGAGCTGGCAGGGATGGAGCAGGGATCTCCGCTGGGACCAGGGTGGAGCTGGAGGTGGAAAAAAACCCAGCATATAAAGGAAACTGTTTTTCATGTGTTATTGCTGCCCAAGCTGATCGAGGATGGAATTGCAGGCATGATTCCATGCAAAAGGCTGCAAAATCCCTTCCTGAGATATAAATATTTGGTTTTCCTCATTTTCCTTGTGTGGAAATAAATACCGCTGGTTGGAGCACTGCCGGCATATGCCCTTGGGCTTACACAGCCCAAGAAGAAGGGTTGGACTATCCCGCTCTTGCCAGCCCCAGCACTGAGGCTGGAGGGGCACTAAGAGCATGAAACCCAGCTCTGGGTGTGGAAAACGTGCCTGTGCCTCCTGGAAACATTGGGAAAATGGATGGGAGGCACTTGGAATGAGCAGACTACAAGAAGCAGCTCCATCGGGAGCCTATCTGGCAGCAGGAGACGCCCCTGCGCCGGGAGCCACTGGTTCTCCATGGCATGGGGGGCATCCCCCATGTGTAATTCCACAGTGGAATGGGCTGGGTGTGGAGAGCTGTGCCTGCCACCCTGTTCCCTGCCTCCTCTGGCCCTGCAAGTGGGATGATACATCTTCCAGAGTAGGATGAAGGCAGGAAGAGGGGCACCTGAAGAGCTCTGCACCCCAGGTATGCCCCTCCTAGAGTTCATCAGGGCAGAGGGAAGGGCAGCCCCAGGATTTCCATGCTGTTCCAGGAAAACAGGGGTTTAGTGTGGGAGGGAAATCTCTGCTCTCGAATCCAAATAACCTGTGGAGCACACACAATGCTATCCATGCTGGCAGAAAGGCACATGGGACACCCAAACATGAGGAATTGGCTCTGAGAGACACTAAACATACCCAGTTTCCTTCTTTTCCAGCAATTCAGCAGCCACCAGCCACTGCCAGGCCAGCTCGGCACAGGGCACCCTGGTCCTCATTCCCCCCGCCCCTTGTACATCCTCCTGCCAGGGACATGTTGTGCTGGGAGGTGACAGGGTTGGGTGGAGTGACACAGGGACAAGGCTCCTGGGACACAAAAGCCATGGGAATCAGAGTGGCCTCGGTGATGGATGGCTGAGCCAGGCACCAGCCTGGGACCATGGGAGCTGTGCCCAGCGCTTCTGTGGAGAAAATCCTCTGTTTTCCAATGACCTTCAGGGAATCAGGACTTTTAAAAAGTTTTTGGATCAATAAAGAAAAAATATGCTAGAAATCTACTGTATGATATTATCAGAAACACACCAGAGAGCCCTGAGTGCAGCCCAACCACCATGGCCAGTCCCTCTGTTGTACCCTTGCGAGGCAGAGAAACAAATCCACATGGGGAAAAATTGGTGGGAATTTCAAAATGCTGGTTCCTGCAGCAAGAGCATGTTGAACCTAAGCACAGGAACAGGAACACCTGCAAGGGAGAAACAAACACCCAGGTCCTCAAACACCCAGGCTGCAGGACTAGCTAGAGGTTGCTGTGAAAGGACCTGAGCACTATCCTTACCCTCCAGGGCTGGGAAGGATGGAAATACCCACGTGAAGAAGGAGCAAAAGATCTCACCATGGCTACACACACTGCTCATGAGATGCTTGCTACTTCCCCAAGCACAAGTCATAGCAATTCCCACTGCAGCTGGAAAGAAAGAAACCCCCAGAGGTGCTGGGACTGCGTACCCAAAATTTGATTATTATCTGAAGAAAGGGCCCAGCAGACTTCTCCCCTCTGATAGGAATCCATAGTTCTTAGCATTCCCGCAACGTGAAAGATCTCTTTTCCCTGATGATGGGAAGAAAATCTGGATTGCAACTGCTCCCAGAGTTAGTGAATGCAGCAGAAGGGGATGAAAAAGGGTTAAAATGATAAAAGATGTAACAGGGACACTGGCTAATTGTCGTTTCCATGTGACGGCTGATTAGAAGAAAGATTGGTTCAGATTTGATCCCAGATTTATTTTTCCCTGGCATGTCCCATTCCCAGCTCTCAGAGATGCTGGCGCACACACATAGAACCCTGGAGGCTAACAGACAAGGGGCAGCAGGGACCCAAAGCAGTTCTGTGCTCTCAGAGGGGAGACTGCAGCCAGGGTATGCCCCACAATGGTATCCAAGTTATTAAGGGATTAATGGAAAAGTCATGAGGTGACACAGTTAATGATACCCTGCTCCCATGTGAGAGAGGAGCTGACCCCAGGATGCTGTGGATGCTGTGTCAGGGCAGCTCTGTCCACATTCCCCTGCCCTGCCATAGCACCACAGCCTAAATCCCAGATAATAATGGGCTGGAAACCACAGGTTTTGTTCAACAATTTCTCCTCTTCCCTTTGCTCCAGTTTATTTGTGTCCATGCTGCCACCAAAGCTTTGATTCTCTCCCCATAGGCAGAAATTGCTGGATATTTAGTCTGAGATCTTTGCTCACCACTCAGAAGCTTTGGCAGGTAGACCTGATCGCTCCTCAACGCCCCCAGACATTATTAATTCTTCAGGGAGTGAAGAATTCTGAGGGGTGAAATCTGGAGCTTACAGAAAACACAGGCAGGGTTGACAGACCCCATTCCCTGGGAAAACCATCCTGAGGAGGCTCAGCATCTGGTGTGAGGGCACTGAAAATAAGGCAAAGGAGAAAGAAGACCCAATGTGAATGGAAAAAATGCGGATAGTTCCCAGTTCAGTGCCTGTGGCAATGGGACTCTTCAAATTTGGACATCTCAACTAAAAAAATAAAAAACCTGGAATGCAGGAGCAGAGAGCAGCCCTATTTCTAGCTGCGACTCCTCCCTGCATGCTTGGCCTCCCAGACGACTCAGAAACTCAAGGCACTTCTTCCCGAGCTATAAAAAGAGCTGGAGTGGGACTGCAAGAGCTGGGAAGACAAACACGGGAGTAGTTTGCCCTCCCATTGAGGACATGGGTGAAGCTGGGAGATGTCTTGCTCAGCCCACCTTTTGAGGTGCCCCCAAGGAAGGAGAGTTGTGGGGCACGGCAGAAATTCCAGGCTGGATCCCACCCACTGAAATGTTGGCTGTGCTGTGTTCTAAGGCATCTCACCACCTCCCACCCCGCCTGTGTGAGGAGAAGGTCCAGGACTGGCCCCATCCATCACCCCAACACAACTCTGGCTTCCCTGTGCTTGGGGAGGGCCAGAGGTACCATGGTGAGCAGGAATAGGGCATGGAGTGTCCCCTGAGACCACAGGGTAGAAGAAGCTCCACCAAAATGCAGCTCCCCTTTCCCCAGGCTGCTGAAGGAGTTAACAGCCTCACCTGAAACCTGCTCCATTAATCCCAGCAGGACAAGATGGACTGTGTGAGTTCCAGGTGACCAAAAAATTCAGCAAACTCAGGAATACCCACCTTTTCCCTCTCCAGACAAGTATTTAGCTCTGCAGAAGCAGACAAACCTTGCAGACTGATGGAACATTTCATTCCCATTTGTGAAATGCAACAAAAAATTCCTGGCTGGAAAAACACCACCAGGTCACCACCTGGGAAGAGCACCATCAGGAGAGATGAGTTCTTCTATGGCTTCACTGACTTAGTGCAGAAGAAGCAATTCTTCTGGGGGAAGCATTCCCAGCCTACTGACTTCTTCAACACCAAGAAAGTCGAAGTCTTCTTCTTCCTCCCCTCCAGCATTCCCTAAGATCTCAGAAAATCTCCTCACACCACTAACGGGTGCTGTGGGACTTTCCTCCTGAGCAGTTCCAAGGGCTGTAGAGCTGGACTGGGTGGTCCATATGGAGCAACCTGAAGTTGGCACACTTGGTAACCACAGTTCACAGAGACAGGGACAACCAATGGGACAAGAGGGCACCACCTCGAGCTGAACCAGGGGATGTTCAGGCTGGACATCAGAAGGAATTTCGTAATGGAAAGTGCTGTCCAGCACTGGAAGGGGCTTCCCAGAGGGGTGTTGGAGGCTTTGTCCTGGAGCCTGTGCCCTCCACAGTGCTCAGGACTCACTCACTCATCTCTTCCTGCCCCTTGGCTATGCCAGTTTGGTGTTCCGACAAGAAAGTGCCTTTGTTTCCACCAAGACAAAAAGCACCAGTCCAGTGGCTGGAAACACTGTGGACTGAGGAATCAGGCAGCTCCAGAGTCGCCCTAGGTTTATTCATCTCAGAGGAAGGTTGCCAGGCTGTTTTGATGGTTCAAGGGGAACTGGGGTTGCCCAAATGTGCCATACTTGAGGTGAAGAAGACCCTTTGTTGCTTGGCAGTGAAGCAAACTGATAAAACTCTGCTGAGCTGTGGCTACTTTATTCCAAGACTTCCATAATTGTATGTAGTCTGACTGGTTGATGTGATGGCAGTAAGTTCTAGTTTAACACCATCAGCCTGTGCCCTTCCCAAGTGGGTGTTTGGTCCTGTTGTGCCAAGCGCTCAACACGCAGGAAAGAAGAAACCTCCATCAGAGAAAGAGACCCTTTGGGAGAAGTGGCTTCTCTTGCTAGGGTCACGCTGGAGACTTGCTGCTTATTGTTACCATTTGTCTCTTTTATTGGAATAAAAGATGGATGTGAGCACCTTAGCACTCTCAAGAGAAACTGTGGCACTGTGTTTTATTTGAATTAGCAGACACTGGTTGGAAAATAGCTTTTACCAGTCTTTATGTTCACATGGAAATGAACAAGAATACAGGGTTTCACAAGTGCAAATGGTGTTGCCAGGTGCTTGTGCCAGAACCTCAGGGACACCCAGGAACTGTCCCTTCTTCTTCTGAGAGCTCAGGAAACAGGGGATGGCATCAGTGGGGAGACCTCATGGCTTGCTGGGACTCATAAAGAGCACAAGAAAAGCTTGAACTCACATAGCACAGAATCCCAGAATGGTTTGGGTTGGAAGAGATCTTAAAGATCACCCAGTTCTACCCCCTGCCATGGGTAGGGATACCTTCCACTAGCCCAGGTTGCTCCAAGCCCCATCCAACCTGCCCTTGGACACTTCCAGGGATGAGGCACCCACAGTTGCTCTGGGCACCTGTGCCAGGGCCTCCCCACCCTCCCAGCCAGGAATTCCTTCCCAACATCCCATATCTAGCCACTCTCTGTCAATCTGAAGCCATTCCCCCTTACCCTGTCACTCCAGCCCTTTGCTCAAAGTCCCTCTCCAGCTCTCCTGGAGCCCCTTTAGGCATTGGAAGGGGCTCTAAGGTCTCCCCAGAGCCTTCTTTTCTCCAGGTGAACACCCCCCAGGTGTTCCAGCCTGTCTCCAGAGCAGAGGGGCTCCAGGCCCCAGCACATCTTCGTGGCCTCCTCTGGACTCGCTCCAACAGCTCAACTTCCATTCCTGGAATTGTCCAAGGCCAGGCTGGATGGGGCTTGGAGCAACCTGGTCTAGTGGAAGGCGTTCCTGCCCATGGCAGGGGGTGGAACAAGCTGAGCTTTAAAGGTCCCTTCCAACCCAACCCCCTTGGTGAGTCCATAATAAACTATTCAGTGTCTGTGTATGCCTTTGAGAAAATAATTCACCTTTCTCCTGTGGACTGGGATCATTTACCCTGCCCTACGATTAGCCCGGAACAGCACACAATGTGTAATTAGTCTGGCCGTGGGCTGGACTCGCACATCCGGGCTCAAACACTGGCTGTGCTGCCTGTTCCTGCTGTCACCTGGGGAACAGGCTGTCCCCAGGAAGTTTTCTTATTTGGTGACTGTGCAAAATAAATCAGCCAAGCTGATGGTAGGGATAAGGGCCAGGATCCAGCCCTTCCTTCAGCCCTCAGGCTGCTGTGTGACCCCTGGCTGCCGACCCTCTATCCCAGGTTCAGAGTGTACAGAGCCAGCAGTGGGGGATGGGATGAGGACGGCCACAGAATCCAGGTGCTGGGGCTTGTACTGCAGTGCCATGTGCTGGGCAATGCTGGAGCAGGCAATGCTCATCCTGGCTCCATGCCACTTACATAGGATGGTGCACCAGGAGCTGTGATGGGCACGTTATACCCAGCCTTGGATTCTCAGTCTTTCAGCCAAAATTGTCCCTCTGCAGCTCCAGCCCCTGTCCAGAGGTTTTTCTTCTGGGAGAGCAAAGCTGGGATGAGTGATCCCCTCCTCGTGACAGGTACTCATATCCCATCTGTCCTTCCCCACGGTTTTCCCTGGACTCGGGTCATGGCCAGTGGCAGCAGAGGCGATCACATTCAGTCAAGAGTCCTCCAATGGGGAATTTATAAAAACCCTGCCTTCCTGGCTGTTTCTCCTCAGCTCTGTAAATGGATGGAGTTCAACTGGATAAATTTCAGAGGGCAAGTGCCCCCCTGCACCCCTCAGCACAGGACATCCTTGGTGGGGAGCATAAGTGGAGCAAGAGGCAAAGGGGTTTTTGGGGCAGCAACATTCCCCAGCACCCCTGTCTTCCTACTTGGCCTCTGCTGTAATTCAGGGCAAGGTCGCCCTTGTCACTTGGTGGTCTAAAACCACCACATTTTCCCAGCTGTAGAAGCTCCTGGATTTGGTGGCAGCACTTTCAGCACCAAATCTATTCATCCCCCTGAGGCTCAGCTGCTTCTGGAGTCCATCCCCACATTAAAAAACTCAGGTATTTCTGAATCTAAAATAGATATTTCTATATCTAAAAAAAACTCCTAAACCCCTCCATCCCTGCATGCACTAACGAGAAAAGCAGCCCCATATCTGGTACAAGAAAAACTATTTTCTTTCCCTGGGGATGGAAATAAGTTTCTAAGAGGGACTCACTGAAAGGAGATGACTCATTACCTCACTGCTGAAGCTGCATTCAAACCCCAGCACCTCTAGTTCCCAGTAAAAGCCAGGGGACTGAAAGCACGGGGGTTCACACAGCACAAAACCCAGGAGCTCCTTTTCTTGGAGATGAAAGAACCATGAATTAATCCCCTCTATCACCTACACCCCCAGGATGGGCTCAGCTGCCTTCAGCCCTCACTCCCCACAGCCAGGAGCTATTTTTTCCTGTTCTTGCTAGTGTCAATATGTTTCTTTAAATATCTTTTTGGAGAGGCTGTATATATATAGCCCCACTCTGGTACTTTGAAAGGAGCCTCATTTCCTGTGTAAGAACTGAAGTTCTTGGCAAAGCTGCTGGTGGCTGCAGCATCTGAACCACAAAAATTGTTTTTTTTCAGTAGTAAAATGGTATTTCCTTTGCGACTGCGAGTCGGACTGAGCTGGGTCTGGCCTGAAACCAGCCGGGTTGCTGTGGCTGGGAGATACAGGGCCATATTCCCAACTATATAAATGATGGATAGAAAGGGATTAATTGTGTTAATGGGGCTGTGATGGTGTCCAGAGGCGGCACAGCCCATGGCAGGGACAGGATGGGCGCAAAGCTGCTTTTAACCTGCATTTGGCTGTGAAAAAATTTGGTTCACATATTTGTTAACTGATACTGGGGGAGAAAAAATCCCTTTCATTCGTACCTGACACTTTTTCTCCTTCTTTTACACCGTCTCTCTGCACCTGGTTTTGGAGAAGGCTCCTCCAGCAGCAAGGCAGGAAGCAAAACAGCCTTGCAGCCCCTGAGGGATGGCTCATGGATACTCAGGACCTTAAAAACTTCCTGAGGAGATGTGGTGTCAGCTGTGTTCGGAGTTCTGCATCTCCCTGACATGAACGTGCCACACCTTCCCCCGGGAGACCCTTAGCAGGAGGGTCTGACATCCCCAGCACCACCCTGAGGACTCTGATGGCAGGAGTGGACATGCAGCCAGGTCAGCAATCACCTTCTGCTGCAAATATGTCTTTCCAGGGTCACTTCTGAGTAATAAATTGCTTTCATTGCTGCACACAGTCCTAAGGACCCACCATGTAAGTGTGGTGGTGGCGGCTGTGGGCAGCCCAAGTGGTCCCTGTTTCCCTTTGCTACTCCATGACTTTCCCAGAAAAAACCTGCAGCCAAAGAACCTAAAATGCAAGCTTTTTCACACTTTCTGCTGGAATTTCAAAGAAGTGTCTCCTCCCAACCCTCATACTGTCAGGATGGATCACCCTTGGAATTGTCCCTATGGCACACAGACCGTGCTGGGCATGCAGCCACATCTGCTGGCATAAAGCCCTGGCAGACATGAGCTCTGGGAACAAACATGGAATTTCTGTAGCCCCCTCCGCCCCCAGCCCCAGGCACTGTCTCCACCTCATGTCCTCATCCCTGGGACACAGCACTGACTCAGGACAGGGCCACCTGCAGTGGTGTGCGACATGATGGCTCACAATGGACACAGCCGGGCACTGGAGCAGCGCTTGGGATGGAAGACACAAGAGTTATTTAATGACTTTGCAGTGCAGAAGTTGACAACACACACCACAATGTGCAGCTTCCCTTCACCTCAAACCCCACAGGGCAGGGACAAGGACCGAAGTTCAGTGCATGTCCTGCTGTGACTTCGAGGGCACTTCCCTCAGTTTTGCTGTCTGAACATTTTTGCCCTCTCCCATGATGGGTTTACAAGAGGGAAGGGATTGGTGCAGGAAGAGCTGAGCTGTGTCAGGGGGAGGTCTTTCCACACCTCCAGCCTTCCAGGGGCCAGCTGGTGCTTGGGAATGTCACACATCACCTCTGGGAGTCTATAATTGCACCTACACTGATGTCCTGCCAGACGTAGCTCTGCTGGGAATGATGGAAAATATCCTTTTGGACGGCAGTCCAAAACATGACAGAAGGAACAGGAGAGCCTGGGACCCTGGAGCATCACCCCTGGGGCAACATCCCTGCCCTGCTGAAGCCCTGTGTCCTTCCAAATCTGTTTTCACCCTCAACACCTCAGCTCCTCCAATTGTTGAACATCTGGTCTTTGCCAACCGGCCAAGCACAGAATGAATTTCACTCCTTGGCTCCATCGTGGCACAAGGATGTCTGCTGTGGACAAGTACAGTATGGAAAGAGAAAGAAGACCCAAGGAGGGAAGATCCCAAGCACCAAATTAAACAAAAGGGACCTTTCTTGCAGAGATCCAGCACCAGGACATGCCCCTCAATTCAACCAGGAGAACTTGGAGGGGATGCAAACATCAGACACCATGTGAAATACAAACATTTATCTTAAAATACGGCAGAATTTTCAGTTTTGGTGGTTTTTCTCCTCCCTTGGTGACCTTTGCTGTGCCCAAAGATTTGTGCCGAGGCTGAGGCGATGAGTGGTGGTGAATCACCAGCAAAAGGGACACAGTCATTGCAACACTCATAGCCACACAGCATCGCATCCTGATGGCAGCAGAACTGCAGGATTTGGTGTCCCTGTTGTTCAGCGTCCCACGAAAACTATCAGCATTGACAGGAAAGGAAAAGGGGAGCCCTTGGCTGTGTCCAGTTTTCCCTGTGCCACTCTTGCCCAGCAAGCAGCAAGGACAGCATGAAAGGGACACCATACCTGGGCATGTCCTCAGGTTTCCTACATTTGCATTTCTAAGAAAACTGAGATACTTGACCAACTGTAGGAGCAGAAAAGAGGCCACTAGGAAATTTATTCCTGTTTGTCTCCAAGCCAACACATGGATCTCATCAGGGCAAAGTCGCTGTGCAATGTAATGATCACCATGGAAGTGTCACACCATCATGGAAGCATCCCACCACCAGAATATCCCACCATCATAAGAGCATCCCACCACCCTGGAACCATTCCATCACCAGAGTTTACCACCACCATGGAAGTATTCCACTACCACAGGAGCATCCCACCACAATGGGAACATCCCATCACCAAACCTCCCCCCTATTAGGGTGTCCCATCACCACCAGAGCTTCGTAGGGTACTCTTGTTCTTCCAAACTGAGCTCAGACCACAGAAATTGGGTGCTGCCAACCCAAGGAGGTGTTCCTCAGGCTCCCCAGAGGCCCATCTGGACAGACTTTCTGCCTGTCTGGACTCTTTTATCCCAAAATAGGCTTTGCGGTGTATGTGCTGCTGCCCTGAGACAGGCAGATTTGGAGGGGAGGAGGGAAGGAGTCTGTACATGCAGAAACACAGGTAAAATTTTAATTCTAAAGCCATTTAACAGATGAAACTTTTCTTAAAAGAAGTCACTTTCAAAAAGAAAAGAACCCAAAACCCACGAAGTTTCTCTAAAACGAAACCTCAGAAAGAAAAAGTTGGACAAAAACTGGATTACCAAGACCTAACGGGTGCCTGGCAAGTTCCCTAAACTGGAGAGACAGAATTATGCAAAAAAAAAAAAAGGTGGGGCGGGGGTGTGAAATGAGTGAGAAAGGGAACTGCATGGAGCTGAAGCACAGAAGAGTCAGACAGGGACATGCTGTGACATGAGTCTGTAAATCAGACGAGGAAGATAAAATCCAGCTTGCAGGCCTGCGGGGAGTGGGTGCTGCTCCACCACCCTCTCCATTCTGCCCTTCACGGGAAACCGTGACTCTCAGGGAGCCCGTGAGAGCTCCAGGCATCCCATGGGGCTGCTGCTGAGAAAAGGAGCCTGCAGCTTCCAGCAGAAAACCAATCCCAGTCCCACCTTTAGCACTATGAATAAATAATTGATGGCTGAGGTAACCTGATCAAGAAGATGAGCAGAGCCCTGCACGTGATCCTACATGCAACCTCACAGCCTGGTGGGTTTTCTTCCTGAAAAACCCCCTCAGACCTGATCCTTGGTGTTTATTTCCATCCCTAAGCCATCTCCCATGTGCCGTTCCCACTCTTGGTTCATCCAAATCCAATCCCACCGGACCCATTTCTGCCCTGTTTCTTTTCTCTGCCTCAGTTTCCTTTCCTCTCCCACAGTAGGTCCTGACGTCTCTGCTTCACTGGTACTTTCCATCCCTGGACATGGAGTAGGGCCAAGCTGTCCCCAGCTTCCTCTGCTGCCATCCCTCACTCTTCACCCTTCCCGTGCCTTGTGCATGCATATCCTCAGCTGCTCCAAGCACATCGTTTCCCCAAATTACCAGCATTTTCCACCAAAGCACCCCTGCTGCCACCTTCCCCTCTGTGCAGGACATCAATCCATCACCTAAAACCTGAGTGAACGGCCCCATCTGGACATTCTAGATGCTGCTGAGGAGCAAATTCTGTCTGCTTTTCAACATATTGGTGCCTCTTCCCAGGAGTCACTTGCAGGGACAGACCCTGTCCCCTGTCCTGTCCACACCCGCTGTCCCTGAGTGACACGGGAGCAGAACCCAGAGGGCTGACTGACCCCACTGGCCAAAGACCCATTCCATGTCCTGTCCAGCCAGTGCAGACAGAGGCTCTGTGTGCCCGGGGTGGCTCCAAGGACAGGGTGGCACTGGCCCGGGCGTGATGCCCAGCTGTGGCTGTGCTCAGAGACCCAGCAGCCCAGGCCAATGGGTGAGTGTCCCCTGGCCTCGCAGCTGGGGAGGCCAGGCTGAGAAGCCACTGCTGGGCAGGGGCAGCCGGGGTGCCACTGCACCCCTATGTCCCCAGGCTGCCCAGGGGCTCCTACAGGGCCGGGCTCAGCCCAAGCCGGGGGTCCGCATCCTTGTCCCCCCACGGCGACCCAGTGCCCTCCTGGCTGGGCGGGACCGTCCCCGCCCTCTCCCGCCACGCCCTCCTCCCTGCCGTGGCCCCGCCCACTGGCGCCAACCCGGCTGGCTCGAGCCGGCCAC
>VZRL01002078.1:207955-253663 GCA_013397895.1 Origma solitaria
CCACCTGCCACTCACGGCGGGGCACGCCCCGCGGGCACCGCCCTTACCGGTGAAGCTCCGCCCACCGTCCCCTTCCTCGCTCTCATTGGTTCCCGGCATTGCCACTCGAGAGGAGCTGCCAAGAGGCACAGACCCTGCGCGGCAATCGCCAAGCTCATTGGTTCAGCTGGACGTCACTCAATGGCAGCTCCCACCCCTTCAAGAGCCCCGCCCTCTGCCCCTCCTTTAGGGACCGAGCCCTTAGCACCACCTACCCAAGCGCTATGGCCACGCCTTCGTGCCGTTCCCATCTGTAATTGGTCCACGGCCCTGCCCCTCACACTTCGGTGCCCCGCCCCGCGCCTCACCCGTGCGGGGCGCGGCTCCCCCTGGCGGCGCCTCTGATGGTGGGCCGGCGTGGGGATCGGGCCGGCCCGAGGGAAGGCCTCGCCCGGGTGGGCTCAGCTGTGTCTGGGGCGCTGCCGAGGGGTCCGCTGGGCCCGAGCTGCTCGGTAAGGCGCTGTCGAACGGCTCTGAGCCGCGGCTGAGCCATCCGGGTCCGCAGGCCGCAGATGTCCTACAGGTCGTGCGTGTGGCATGTGAGGCTGCGGCCCCTCAGCCGAGCCCAGAGTGTGACCACGGGGTGACATGGCACCACCGCCCCTTCCCTGCTACCCGTCTCAGGCCCACTTCGGCCCGTCTCGGGGCTGAGCCCCCTTGTCAGGCTGCACTTTGTGCACCAGGTGGTTCAGGGCTCCCCAGCCCTGCCTGCGGCTGGGTGAGAGGGTTGTGTGGGGCTTTGCCTTTGTGGGATCCAGGCTGTTGGCGGGAGCTCTGGAGGATGGATGCTGCAGGCACAGCTGATGGAGCCCAGCAAGAAGGGTAGTATTGGCAGAGGGGCAAAATGTAGTTACATGTGTCTGAAAAAGGAGGGGAGATAGGTGAGAGAAGGATTTTGCTTCCCATTAGCAGCTGGACCACGCTTTGGCATAATCTGATCTGAGCCCGTGTTTCTGGTCCCATCACTCATCAGAGATTTGTGTAAGGTTAAACTGGATATTGGAAAGAAGTTCTTCCGTGTAAAGGTGGTGAGGCCCTGGCACAGGTTGCCCAGAGAAGCTGTGGCTGCCCCATCCCTGAAAGTTATCCAGGCCAGGTTGGATGGGGCTTGGAGCAATCTGGGCTAGTGGAAGGTGTCCCTGCCCATGGCAGAGGTGGAACAGGATGAGCTTTAAGGTCTCTTCCAACCCAAACCTTTCTGGGATTTTCTCAACCTGGTGAATTTCTGGGGTGTGGCTGACTCCTGTAGTTTTGACCAGGAATACCATCCCTTTCCAGAGGAAAATTTCTCACTTGGAACATTTCTGCAAAAATGGGAGAAATTATTATTTTTGTGAAGGGACTGAAAACTGAATCCCCAGAGCTGGCAAATGGGCTGTGGTGGGGTCGTGTCAGCTGGATTCCAGCATCCTTAAAAGCAGATCATGTCAAATCAGGGACTTTGTTCCAGGTGGCGAGGAACTGTGCAAAACACTGCTGGGGTGGTGGGGCAATCTGGGAACAGCTGTTTAGGATGTGGGCTGTCAGGAGCTCTTGTGTAAGCAATTCTACCAGGATAACTCTCTTTTGTGGCTTATTTTCCCCCTGAAATAATTGCCACACCAGGACCCTCCTAGAGCTGCCCAGCAGGGTGTGTGACAGGCTGTTTGCATCACAGGCCTTCCCAGTCCCTGTGCGTTGGATATCAGATCCCCACTGATGGGAAATGGTCTCCTCCCATTGTGGCTTTTCTTGACTGCCTGTTTGCCTTCTCCTTAATGTACTTTCTGGAAATCTGCCTCCTTCCTTGGGGCTGCTCCCAGGGAAGGTTTAATGGGTTTGATTCAGCCACTGTTGCAGCAAGGTGATTAATAATTGAAGAAATTATGTCACTGCTGAATAGAGATGTAGGAAAGGAAGAGCAGAGAAGAGCAGTGGACAAAGGACAGCAGTATCCTTGTGATCTGGACGTCTCCCACTCTCCGCCTGGCTTGGAACATTCTGCTCCCGGAGCCCATGGTAAGGGACCACCAGGCTGAGACCTGGTGTAGCTGATCCCTCCTACTGAAGAGCAGAGTCATATCCTCTTCTTCCCTGGCCAGGGCTCAGTGCCCACTTCGGGACCTGGGCAGGAGAAGAGGAAGGTGGTTGGCTGTGGGACAGAATGGTCTGTTTCTACTGGCTGCTCCTGCCTCCTCCAGGAAGGGGCTGTAACAGGATGGAACCGGGATCCAGCCCATGGGCTGCTGGTCAGACCACCCTGGGCTGGCGCAGTCCACGTGGAGTCACTGCTGGAATGTGCTGTGGGGCTCTACAGAGTTTTGAGGGGCTCCTTTCCAGTGTGAGAGAGTGCCTTGTTTTCAGGCAGTTGAGAGGGGAAGGCACAGAGCTGTTCCTGTGGAGCATCTGCTCCTCTGCTTCAGGTTCCACAGGGAGATGATGGGGAAAGGCTGGAAGTGAGCAGAGTGGAGGTAGAGGAGGTTGGGCATTGCTCTTGCTCCCCAGCTCCCCATGGAAGCCATCGCTGGGGTTCATCTGCTCCAGTTCTCTGTTGTCATTCCTGTCCAAGAGGCTGAATGAAGGATGATGGCAGAGCCCCTCATGGGGATGTCTGGCCTGTGTGGGGACAGCCATTTTCTGGACATGGAGAGGGCAGTGTGTCCCCTCTTTTTTCTCCTCAGCAGAGTCTGGCACCCATCAAGTCCTGCTCAGGCCAGGCAGGTGGGACCAGAGCTCATCCTTGTCCTGTTGCAGGGCTCCATAGGGCGTCCCCCTCTTCCTGCTCCATGCCCAGAGGCTCCTGTCCAGAGGACCCTTAACAGGGGCCTGCTTCCATTCTATCAGGACAGCCTTAACCCAAAGGATATGCACCCATAGCAGAAGGACAAGTGGCAGGAGAGGGCCCAGAAGGGACTGCAGGGGCTGTAGGCCCTGCCCAGGGCTCAGGGATGCTCTTTTCCCAGGGGCTGGGAGCTGGAGTAGCTGGAGTCTCCTTTTCCAATCTCCTCCCCAGCCAGAGCTGGAGAGTCCCAGGGTGCTGCTGCAACACTCCTCACCCTCCTGTGGTCTGGCCCAGGCTCAGGGAGAGCACAGATTCCCCTTGTTTCAGCAGGAAAACAGAAGCACAGATTCCACAGTCCTTCCTCTGTTATCCTGCTGGCTGTGCTGGAGTGGGCGGTCACAGCACTCTGTGCAAAGATCCTGCTCTTTCCCCTTTGGAGGTGGGGAAAATTGATCCCAAATGGATCCCCTCCAGTATCGCCTTTCACATTCCAAGGCACACCACTGTGATCCCACCTGACAAGATAAGCCATCCCTGGGGGGCACTTCTGGGAAGGGCAGTGGCCGTGTCAAGCCTTCCACAAACTCAATCCTGCAACCCCAGGTGCAGCTGTGCCCTGGTGATGGGGTGATTTGCTCAGACTCTTTGATAAAAACAGCTTCTGAACCAAAGTGCCCATCTGGAGAGGGCAGGGTAGTCGTCCAGACGTGGCAAGAAGATCCTTGGGGAGCAAAGAGTGTGCTAGGAGAAGCAGGCATGGGGATGTGGGGAGGGTGTTCATCTTTTGATCCCCATGTTTTGAATGCTTTGGGCAAACCAGATGTTGCTGCTGAGTCTTTGCTTGTGCTCCTAAAGAGACCCTGGGCTTCTGTGTGGGACAGGGACAGTCCTGGTGCAGGACCTGGGAGAGCACTGTAGGCAGAGCAGCCTGGGATTAGGAAGGGGGTCTTGGAGAGGGCTGCTTGGCTAAGGCGCTTGAAGTCCATGGGGCCCTCACCTCTGTCCTGGTGAGGTCTCCTACTTGCCCAGATATTACATGGAGAGCTGTAACCCCAAACATCATCTGCTGTGTTTTCTGTACAGAAGCCTCAGCAACTGCTTTTGCTTGCCCAAGAATTCAAAAGCAAAGCTGAACAGGTTTCCAGATGGATTTACAGGAGAAGACCTGAACTCCACAGGGATGCTGGGCTGCAGGGGCATCTGCCTAGGTGAGAAACCTGCGCACAAGCAGGACCTGGATGTGGGAAGTGTTCTTGCCACTTGCTGGAGAGCTTCCTGTTGGCATGTCCAGCAGGCCAGCTGCAGCATCCCACCAAGCCCAGGTCTTTTCCAACTTGGTTTTGCAGAATCACTTGGTTGGAAAAGACCTCTAAGATCATCAAGTCCAACCTATGACTGATCGCCACCATGTCAATTAGACCAAATGTCACATCCAGTCTTTCCTTAAACACCTTCAGGGATGGTGACTCCCCCACCTCCCTGGGCTGCCCATTCCAATGTCTGATCACCCCTTCTGTACAGAAATTCTTCCTAACTCTTCCTTTATTTCTGTGTTGTGAGCTTTGGCTGCCAGAGCAGGATCAATGAGGAAAGGATTTCTGTGTAGGACTGGGGGTGTGCAGAGTTGGGTGTGGGAACCCTGTGCTTGCTGTGGAGCAGTGTGGAGAGAGGACAAGGCAGGGGCTGCAGCAGGGCAGGGGCATGGATCTGCAGAGCCAGTGTACCCCTGTCTTCCCTTAATGACATGGGAAACCTTCTGGCTCTCTACAGCTCCCTGGCAGGAGGGTGGAGCCAGGTGGCAGTTGGGCTCTGCTCCCAGGGTACAAGTGACAGGACAAGGGGAAATGGCCTCAAGTTGAACCAAGGAAGGTTCAGGTTGAATATTATGGAAAATTTCTTTGCTGAAAGAGTGGTCAAGTATTGGAACAAGTTGCCAATGCAATGGTGGAGTCACCATCCGTGGAGGGATTTAACAGAAATAGAGATGTGGTGCTTAGGGCCATGGTTAGCAGTGGCCTTGGCAGTGCTGGACCCAATGATGTTGTAGGTCTTTTCCATCCTGAATGACTCCATGATTTCTATGATTTCTGTGATCCAACATCCACCAGTGCTCTTGTTGAATGCTGCTTTCAGGATTCCTGCAACTCCAGGGCCTGACTTGCAGACGTCCCTGTACCTCCAGCTGATGACAACAGGCGGCAGAGTACACAAGGACAACACACCCATCACACTGGGGCTCGGCAGCTTCAGGTCATGCCCCTCTCAAGCCCAACACCAAATGGTTTTATTTTCCTTTCTCTGAACCATGGGTAAAGCTGTCATGCTGTGCTGCAGCTGCTGGACAAGCCCTGCTCAGCACCGATGGCATTGTTGGGGAAACAAAAAGTGTCATGAGGCAGAGGCATCATTTGGCTGTCCTGGGAAGTACCACCACATTTCTGTGAGGGCTACATCCCAACATGGCATCCAGCCACCTCCTGCTCCCCAGGCTCTTGGTCCCACAGTGAAGCTTTTCTAGGTGCCCCAAATTTGTCTTGCAGAATTGCATGAACTGCAGCAATGTATTTCTGCCTCGCTGTGTGCTTAGAAACTGTTAGTGTCTTTCTGCTGACATTTACCAAAAATACTTATCTGGAGGCAGATAATCTATCCTGATGTATAGATTTCAGTTCAGGGATTTCAATGCAATTACACAAGCTATTCTCTAGCCTTAATGGTCCTGTAGGACTAGTTGTCCCAGGAAATCAAAGATGAACAGTCCCAGAGGATGTACACTAAGGGTTCATCTAGACCAGTCTTGATACCTCCAGATGTGGCCACAGCAGACCCCTGGAAGAGACAGGCCAGTATTCATACTGCCACCCTGGAGTGCACTCCCAGACCCCAACCATTCTCATTTTCCAAATCTTCTCAAGCTTATCGCTCTGAAATCCAATCTCTAACTCAGCCACATGGAAATTTCCTTGTGTGCTCACCATGTCCCTTGGCAAGGAGCGCCTTGTGTGAAGAGCTGCCTCCCTCTGTTCCTTTTGAACCTGCCTCTTGCCCTTGCCATTGGATGGTCCATGGTTTCTGCTCTGGGACAGACAGTCACTATTCTCTTTGTCCCTCTTTCTAGGCCGCTTATCATCTTGCAGTCTTCAATTCCCATGTGGAAAGTCTCAATTCTTGAAAATACTTCTTCTCATCTGACATCTTGCTTGGAGCTTCACCACCCCATGATCTGTGGCCCCAGTAATCTTCTTTCTGTTTCCAAATGATTTGCACACAATTAAACCCAGTTTCCCACATTAGTGACCCAGCAGCTCCCAGGAGCACTGTGATAATGTGATCCCTCAGACAGGCCTCCAGCCTTGGAGGTGGTGTGGTGGAGCAGGCTGCCCTCAGGGCTGAGCAGAGGCTTCCTCCCACATTCCAAAACTGTCCTGGTGATGGATCCAAACTGTGTGTGGTTTCTATGAATAGCTGAAACACACCATAAGGCAGAGGTTTTACAGACTCCATAAATAGCCACTATTTAGGATGTATACTATGGAGGAGGTTTTAGAAATCAAAATATTTAGAAATTTGCATTATTTGTCTTGGCAGGAAGGAGCAGCCAATACTGAAATACAGAATCTTTAAGGAAGGGAGTTGAGGAAAACAGTGAATAGGGGAAATTACAGAGGTGTCAAAACCTTCAAGAATTCCTTTTGGATGGAAGCAGGAAGTACAGCACAATGTATCTGAAAGGTGGGAGAATTCATTGGCAATGTTGAGGCACATTTATGTTCCTGCTATAAAATATTGATTTTTTCAAAACAAATATTGGTATTTCAATCAAACCTGTAGCTGAATGTTGCTGTTGCTGGGAAATCCAGAACACCCAACTAAAGCTGCTCTGAGCTGGGCTGTGTTGGTGTGAGCCATCAGTGAGGAGGCTCCAGCTCATTCCCCAGCTTGTTCTCCTCCTTTCAGTTTTATTCTGGTGCTTGTGTGGAGATGTGTCAGAGCAGTGTAGGGTTGGTCTGAACAGGAATTTGTGCAAATTTGGGTCTGAATGTGTTAGTAGAAATGGCAGGAACAGGGGATGGAAAGAGTAGATGTTAGTGGCACCTGATCTTGGAGGTCTTTTCCAACATTAATTATTCTTTGATTCTGTGATTCTGTGACTCACACTTAACAAACACTGCTCAGAGAAGACTGACAGGTTCAGAGGTTGCCACTGATAGAAACTGACTGCAAAACCAATGGAGTCTCCCGACCTCCTTCCCCTTTTCAGATATATTTTTATTATTTTCCTGGGATAAAGTAAACAGTTGATGTCATTTACAGCTTAGGTGGAGTTTGAATGACTATAATTATTAGCATATGTAGAGGTATTGAAAGTAATATGTATTTCTGAGTTAATCAAGCAAAGTTCAGCTTTTGATTTCCATCTGGATCATTCCTTTGTCTTAGTTCCCATTAGCTGCATTGTTTTTCATGGAGCCTATCCACAACACTGCTGTGTTGCTCCATCCTTTGTTTTATATTTGCTTTGATTTCAACAGAGAATGACTGCAGTGCCTCCGTGCTGCTCCATCCTTTGTTTGTGTCTCCCTTGGAGTAGCACACCAAGCTCCATCAGCATTCCTGCTCCTAAGGTGTGAAGGCATTTTGTCCCTCTCCTTGCACTTCTTGCTGAGTTTTGGGTTTTGGTCTCCTCACACCTTCCTTGCCCCACTGTGTGCAGTGTGATGGGGAGTAGATCCATGGTGGTGGTGGTGGGACCTCATGCCCTTGGAGGTGCCAGGTTTCAACCCAGTATCTGAATGGGCTCTGGAACACAGGACAAGGCAGGTCATGGAGCAGGCAGGATCCCAGAGGAATCCTGAGCTCCTCAGCTGTTCAGAGTCCTTCCCTTCACAAGTAAATCCTCAGCCTTTATTCTGGCTATCTCAACTAACTCTCACTCTGGGAGTTTAACCCCTCAGCAGGAGCTGGGATAGCAGCGAGCCAATCCATGGGGAAAGAGCTGCAGAGAAGGGAACGGATGTGCCAAAGCAAAGCTGGGGACTGGGCTGTGATGGCAGTGGAGAATCCATGAGCTGTGTGGAGCCTGCCTTCCTGCTGTGGGAAGGGACAGGCATGTGCCTGCTAAGGAAATGTCTTTCCAGAAACCCAGCAACATGCCCTGTGCTCCCAGGGCTCTGTGGGTGGACCCTCCTCAGCTGCCCACTCCCCAGGCTTGTACCTGCACCTCCCTGGCACCAAGGCACCATGTGTGGTCTCACCTAGGCTCAGTTTTGCTCATGCTTAGTGAGAGAAAAAACTCCATGTAAAACAAACGCCACCATGGCACCAGCCGGCACCTTCTAATGAGTCTGGCTCACTTTTCCATAGAATTCAGTCTCCTAAGATATGCTGATTATGTATCACATGCCCTGGAGCACTTGGGAGTCCCAGGCCTGGAATCTGCTCTCCTGCAGCCCTTCCAGGGAATATCTTCATTTCCCTTTGAGTTCTTCCTCTAGGTTCCTACAACGAACCTCACTTTGGCTGGGGAATTCTATTTTGTGATCATCCTCCTTCATAAAGGAGCAAGACCCTTTTGTCACTGGACCACCAGGAAAGACAGCCTGTCCCGTGGCTGGGGTTGTTCAGCACCCAAACACATCTCCTAGCACAATGGAGACCTCGCTCTTCCTCCACTCTCCTGAGGCTTTGTCCACAAACCTTTGCCTGGAAGCCAGCAGAGCCCTTCTGGAGGGATGTAACATTTCCAACAGGAGTTTTCCTTCCAGTGAAGTGACACCATTCCCGTCCCAAGCAATATGAGCTAAATCAGCCAATCTCTATGTGTGTTTGGCAGCTGGAACAATGACAGAGCAGCGTTAGGAGGGTGTCAGTGCTACATTGCTGGAACCACATAATCATCGGAGTCAGCTTTGCTGTGCCAACATGGCCATGAGCTCCTAAAGTTCTCTGTAGGCATCAATGGCCTATTCCCATAGCTATGGAGAACTGAGTACCATTTCAGCTGCCACTGGTATGTGAGAAGTTGTGAAGTAGTAGAACCAGTGCCCTAAGGACTTGCTGCAAGGGATGCTCCAGGTCAGAAGAGGGGCCCAGGTCTGGAATGGCACCATAATCCACCCTCTGCTCTGCACATTTATGCACCAATGGCCTTTGGAGTCCCACAAGAGGAAACCCCCATTGCAAGTGGGACCCAGCATGGCTGGGTGGGCACACAGATGGTCAGCCTGGCTCACAGACTTTCCTGCCCCAGTTGCTGTGGCAGAGGTGAAATCTGCTGTTTGTCTGTGATGCAAATCTTCTGGGAAACACAAGTGCATGGCAACCACGGTCATCCTCTATCCGCTGCTGTGACTTCTAGGCAAGAGGTCCACCGACTGATCCTCTGAATCACTCATTCTGGGTCCTCTGCAGAGTCCTTAGGTCAAGGGATAGGAAATGACAGGTCACATCCTGTTCTCTGTCCTCTCATGGTATGGTACCATTCATGGTATCATACCCTGTGCCACATCAGTGCATTGCTCTCTTCGGGACTCTGGACAGTTCCCTCTGCAGGGCTGTGTGGTATCCTGGACACTGCACTTTTTCCATTGTGTCAGCAATGTTTCCATTCTTGGCTGCTGTCTCCCCCGATAAAGAGGGCTAAACCCGGGGATCCCACACTGCGCACAGCCAGGGACACTGCAGCAGTCCAGCCTGACTCCTACAAGTCATCTTCACCCAACAGGACCATGAAGACTTTCACAGCAGCCCTTGCTGTACTTTTTGTAGCTGTCCTCTGCTACAAGGTCTCCTCTTCTCCATGTGAGTCCAATCTCTCCTCTCCAAGGAGTTCACTCTTCTATCTGCTGTATGATGTCTAGTAATGCTTGGCAGCTCTCTCTTTCCAGGCTCTGCTGTGGGAAAGGAGAGGCATGTCTTACCTTGGCTCCCTGAGGGGAAGGTGGCTGTAGTGGGAGCCCACTGTGGGAGCAGCACTTCCTCCAGAGGGGATCTTCTCATCTTCTGACCCTCCTTCTCCCCACTGGCACTTTTCCTGATCTGGCATAATCAGAAAACTTCTCTTCCAGTTTCTCTCAACTTTTATGGTCCCTGCTGTGTCAAGTACATCACCCGGCCATTGCCATTGAGCCGTGTGGTGAACTACGAGCACACGGGCAGCCGCTGCTCCCCGCCAGCTGTGATGTGAGTAGATCTCCTGCCCTGCTTCTGGGGACCCCGTTTATCCTGACAGTGCCAGAGAATGCCACATCACATCTTATCCTGACAAGGAAAAGCACTGGGCAGGGCTCTCCCATATGAGAACAGCCTGGGACATCTCAGAGTGCAATCCCACATCTCAGGCAGCAGTTTGTGGACCTCCCTATTAGATTTGAGCCAAAAGGGCTTTTGCTGGTCACCCCCCTCATCCCAGATGTTGGGACCCAGCCAGGACGGTGTCCCAGCTGTTGAGATGCTGGGGACAAAGTGGCTTAAATGACAGCAGGAAGGACACCTGTAATGACACTGAGCCATTCCCACCCCTTTTTCCTAAGGCTGTTTTGCAGCTGTAGAGGTGTTTGGTCTGGTGTAGTTCACTGGTGACATGGAGCGGGGGGTCCCACTCTCCTCTCTGTCTTCCTCTCCCTCTCCTTTCCTCACTGGATTTCCTTTTCCAGATTTACCACCATCATGGACAAGTTGGTCTGTGCCAACCCTAGTGACAAGTGGGTCCAGGACATAATGAATCAACTAAAAGGCAATGAAGACCATGAATGAGCAATGCCCTGCTCTCTCCATGCATCAGTTCTGCAAGGACCTGCTCTCATGGACGCTTCCGAGATATACTCCATTCTCCCATTGCCTGGGAATTTGGCAGGATATTCAACCCAGCGTTTAGCTCTTTTATTTTCATTATTGTCATTCACAGGCAATATTAATTTATGTGGCATTTTCAGTGAAACTTTTCATTCTCTTTTGTAGTAGATGTGTTGAAGTTATTTTTGTATAATAAAAAGGAACAAAACCTGGAGCTTCTCCCAGTGGTTCTTGGGATGCTCCACAGAGACTGGGGCAGGCAGCAGTGTCTGGGAGAGGGTCAGGGCTGACACATGAAGGTCTGTGGGTAGTGGGGTGACACCTGGTTGTCCCCCCAGCGCCTCGGTGCATGCATGGGAGAGCACTGCTGGCCCTCCTGCCTCAGCACATTCCCAAGCTCCCGGCTCTCTGTGGTGGGTGGGTGTCACAGGGGATGTTTTGGCACAATGTTGGTGTGGCGAGGGGTCCCGCACCTCGGTCAGCACCTTTGGGCAGCGGGCAGGTGCCACAGGGGCTCCACGGGCTGCTGGGCTCAGCCAACACCAGACCCGACCCCACCTCCGCCACCGTCCCAGTCCGGGGCTGTCTCTGGCCCCGCGTTATTTCTGGCGCTTCCTAATCTGTCCCGCTCTCCCCGCGGGGCTTTTCTTTCGCTTTGCCCCGCCGGGCTGGAGGCAGTCCCAAGCTTTGGGGCTGGCTGCAGCTGTCCCGGCCGGTGCCAGCTCCTCCCCCAACCAGCACGGAAGCTCCGTGGCCGGTGCTACACGGTAGCAAGGCCGGCTCGTCCTCCAGGCTTTCATGGCACTGCTGGTGCTTCCTCGCCGTGGGGCTGTGCCAGCCGTGCCTGTCTGCGAGCCTGCCTTTGCTGACTGACGAGGGGCCAGGGGAGTGCCCGTCGAGACCCCCGGGCCACCATGGCGCTGGCAGGTGCCCTGGAGCGGCTGCAGGAGGAGGCCATCTGCCCCATCTGCCTGGAGTACATGAGCGAGCCGGTCAGCATCGACTGCGGGCACAACTTCTGCCGGGGCTGCATCGCCAAGCACTGCCAGGACAAGGGGCTCTGGAACGACGGGCCCTTCTCCTGCCCGCAGTGCCGGGCCTCCTGCCACCGCAGCGGCTTCCGACCCAACCGGCAGCTGGCCAACATCGTGGAGAGCATCCGCCAGCTGGGGCTGGGGGGCGGCCTGGGGCCCGAGCTGGAGCCGGGGACCCCCCTGTGCCCCCAGCACGACGAGCGCCTGAAGCTGTTCTGCGAGGAGGATGAGGAGCCCATCTGCGTGGTGTGCCGGGAGTCCGTGCACCACCGCCCGCACACCGTGTACCCCATCGAGGAGGCGGCGCACGTGTACAAGGTAGGTAGGGTGGGGCACCGGGGGTCCCTGTCCTGCCCCGAGGCACTCTGGCACGACGGTGTTCAGCCACCAGGACCCAAACGTGCCCAGTGGCACCGCTGGGAAGGCAGAGAAGGGGTGGCGCAGGTGACGCTCACCCAGCCGCTCTCGCTGCAGGGACAAGGCTGGACCCACCTTATCTCCCAAATTGCTGATGGACCTAGGCTCACTCCGTTCTTCCAGTTCAGGGAGGCATCCTGGCTCCCTGCCCATCCACAGCCCCGGAGAAGCTGAGCCGATGGGTCCCTGAAGGCATTTTGCCTCCGTGGATGGGTGTTGGCACCCAAACACCACATCCCAGTGATGATCCTGGCAGTGGTACCAGCAACCTTTCACCCCAGCATTGAAAGAGAGCTGTCACTTTGCTCTCCAGAACCTAAAGAGTGAGGAAAAACAGAGAAAACCTGAGGAGCATGGGGAGGGTTAACGCTGTGAGCAGAGTGAAGAGCACAGCTGCTGGGTTCGGGTGCCAGCGCTGGCACTGCCTGGCACCGGGTCACTGTTTCTGCTGGGCGGAGGGGACCCAGCCAACCTCCGTGCTCAGCGGGTGCTGTTGGGGTGAGCTGGGCCCATTTTTCCTCTTTCCAGGTCAAACTCCAGAAATCCCTGGAGAATCTTTCAAAGGAAGTGGAGGAGGTGAAGAAGCGTGAGTCAGCAGAAAGGATGAAAACCCAGGAGTGCAAGGCAGGTGCCTCTCTTAATTCTTAAAGAATGAGCTTCAGAGGCATCAGCAGTTAAAAAAAACCTGCCCTGAATGGTTGTGTCTGGGGACATGGATTCATCATAGTCTCTAGGCTAAGACATGTCTCTGTGTCCTGCTGTCAGATGTAGGAGCAATGCTGGAAACCAAGCTCAGAAACTGTGTGTGGCTCCATGAAAGGGTTTGCAAGGAGCAGCATGCCAGATTCCCTGGAATCATGAGGACTATATACTTGTTAAACAAATAGACATGGGCTATTTTTTATTGCCTTTTGTTTTACAACATGTGCTTGAGTTCCAAGCCAGGCATGAGCTGTGTAGTGAGCTCTGTTCCACAGCAACAGGAACTAGAAGTGTTTTCATTAAGAAAAAAAAAAGCTGAATTACTGCACCTCTGCCTGACTCCAGACAGTTCCGGGAAGAGCTGATGCCAGCAAACAGCTGCATTTCAAGTCATTTAGGGGGAAAGCTGGAAAGTAAAAGTAACTGCAGAAACGGAAATGAAACTGCTGGATGAGTTATCCAACCCTGAATTTGAGCCGATGATTAATCAGCTCTGGCAGGGAAGACTGGTTTCTCTGAACTCTCCTTGGTTTTTGCTCAGCTCCCTTGCCTGCGGCAACCCAGACAAGTGGTGGTGGGTTTTTGGGATGCCCCTGTGAGCACTCTGTCACCGTTGGGGCTGGATGGGGCTGGGAACAGAGATTGTGAGAGCCGTGTCACTGTCGTCTCCCCCCATATCACTGTTCCCCATCCGCCTGAGTCAGGGCTTGGGGCCATTGCTCAGCTGCCTCCAGCTTCCTCTGGTCGTGCTTTTATAGCAAACAGAGCACAAAGTCCCTTGTGAATGGTGAGGGAATAGGCTGTGTCTGTCCTGGCTTATCAGGTGTTCATGACTCAGGTCCAAGGAATGATGTACTCAGACAGAAAAAAAATTCAATTCAATTTCCTTTTGTTTATCTTCTTTGTTCTAAGATTTCCTGGCCCAAGCTCACTGTAGGGTGTCTTTCTGCAGCTCCAGGTTTCCAGCCAATTTTTTAGGATGAGGTGCAAGCTCTAAAGCACTGGCAGACCCTCCCTATTGCTGGCTCCTCACCTTGTAGTGAGACCCGGGGAGCCCTCCCAGGCTCTCCCTTTCCACCCCTCCCAGCCCCGGGGCTTCTTTACACGGCAGACAGTGACTGGACATGAGGGAACAGTTTTAAGCTAAAAGAGGTTTAGATTAGATATAAAGAAGAAATTCCTCCCTGTGAGGGTGGTGAAGCCCTGGCATAGGCTGCCCAAAGAAGCTGGGGCTGGCCCATCCCTGGAAGTGTCCAAGGCCAGGCTGGATGGGACTTGGAGCAATCTGGTCTAGTGGAAAGTGTCCCTGCCCATGGCCGATGGTCTTAAGGTTCCTTTCAACCGAAACCATTCCCTGATTTTATGATTTTTCCACCTCTTTCCCTTTACTGAGGATTTTTCCAGCATTTTCCAGCTGCCCAAGCAGTGGATTAGCCTGCATTTGGCTGGAGGTATGACTTGCAATGAAAATTTACCCCAACGCCTGAGGGCACCTCCTTGCAGCCCAACACACTCCAGGCATCTGGGGTTCAGTTGATCAGAAATGCCCCAGGCAAAGTCCTGCTGCTGGTAAACTGAGGATGTGGAGCAGCAAGTCCAGTGAGGTGGAAGCACAGGTTTGCCTCTGGCTGGTTTTTAAATTCATGCACTTAGCACAAAAATGCGGTGTTTTTCCAGGGCTTGATGCCGGGCATGGATGCCTGAGCATCCGGCTCTGTCTCGGCTGCCTCAATAATGTTCACCCGATGAATCTTCTTATCTCAAGGAGACAGTGAAGAAAAAGCGGGAGAGGATTGTAAGTGAGTTTGGGAAGCTGCATCGGTTACTGGCTGATGAGGAGAAGCTGCTGCTCCAGAAGCTGGAGGAGGAGGAGAAGCAGATTCTGCTGCTGATCAATGAAAACCTGTCCCAGCTGGTGGAGGAGAAGTGTTTGCTGGAGGAGTTGATCCTGGAGATAAAGAAGAAGAGCCAGCAGCCAGCTAATGGGCTGCTCAAGGTTAGGCTTTGCCACCAGCCCCACTAACAGCCCCGCTGCCTTTGTCACCTGGGTGGGTGGCTTGGCCCAGACTGGCTGGTGAGCCATACATCCAGAATGGTTTTTGTCTTCTTCTAGGACATGAAAAGCATCCTGAGCAGGTGGGTACCTGTGATTGTTTCTGGTAGGTACCCATGTTTTTTCCTGGTAGGTGCCATGATTATTCCTGGTAGGTGCCCGTGGTTATTTCCAGCAGGTACCCATGGTTATTCCTGGCAGGCACCATGGTTTTTCCTCCTACTGTCCTGGCTGCCTCCAGGCTCCAAGGCTTGTGTCTGTTCCACACCAGCCATTCCACACTCCCTGCCCAGCATCTGCTTTGGTCCTCCTGGGGTAGACACAGGAGGGACTGAGAGAATCCCTCGGAGGTTCCATCGTTTTTCCAGGGGCTCAGAGCCAAGGTCTTGCCTGGCTTGTGACATGTGAGATGTGTCCCCTCTTAAGGAACGTGCTGCCCAGTGGCTTTGCTCCTTCCTTCCCCAGGCCTGGCACTGCTGCTCCCTGTATCGTTTAACTGATCCCATTGGGATTGCCAATATGCAAGTGATTATCCCTAGTGCTCTTCCCAGCCAGAGCTCCAGGGAAGCAATGGATCTGTGGAGCCAAAAAAAGGGCATTAACCCCGCCACCAAGCAGGAGAAGGGCTGTGGCTCTGGATACAGCCCATGGGCATCTCTCTCTTCTCAGGTGTGAGGCGGTAAAGTTCCAATCCCCCAAGGCTGTGTCCGTGACCCTGAAGGAAAACTACAGCATTCCCGAGCGCTGCCTGGGCATGAGGGACATGCTGAAGAAGTTCAAAGGTAAGGGGGCTGCTTTTGTGCCAGCTCCTGGCACATTTGGGTTCTGGTTTCCTCCAGTACCCTGGGGCACAGGGAGGTTTTCCAGCAAGTTTTGTCCATCTGCTCCCAGTTTGTGCACTGATGAGTTCAGGCTGGTTTCATGGTGGGAAGACCTTTGTTGTGGTCTTGGATGGGCTGTGAGGGGACTGTGAAGCCCAGGAGGGCCCTCGGGGGTTTCAAGCACCATGTTGCCCATGTCCTCTGGCTCTCAGTGTGGGCTCTTTCTGAAGCCGTGGAGCCCTCATTCCGCCTGGCTCTGCAGGCCGACACTAATTTGATGCGGTTGATTTTCTATATTGCATTTTGCCACTGCTGGGCAGCGCTGGGAGCTGTGCAAAACCATGAGCAAGTAATTGTGGGAGGTGGCACGGTTTGGGGGAGCCCAGCATGCAGGTCACAGGCTTGTGTCCGTGCCTGCAGACCCCTGAAACCTTGTCTGTCCTTCCACCCTTCTCTCTCGCCAGTGGATGTGATTCTGGACCCAGAGACGGCACACCCGGATCTCACTGTGTCCGAGGACCGCAAGAGCGTCCGGCGCGGGAGCAAGAAGCTGCTCCTGTCCCTCTTTGACAACCCCAAGAGGTTTGGTACCGCCCCGGTGGTGCTGGGCAGTCCAGGCTTCTTCTCGGGCCGCCACTACTGGGAGGTGCAGGTGGGGGACAAGCCCGAGTGGGGCCTGGGGCTGTGTCGGGAGGCTGCCGGCCGCAAAGGCACTGTCCTCTTCTCGCCCAACAATGGCTACTGGGTGCTGCGGCTGCAAAATGGGGGCACCTACGAGGCCCTGACTGTACCTGTCTCCCCCCTGACCCTGAGTGTGAGACCCAGGCGTGTTGGGATCTTCCTGGACTACGAGGCAGGAGAAGTCTCCTTCTACAACGTGAGTGACCGCTCCCACATTTACACCTTCACCGACAAGTTCTCTGGGAATCTCCGGCCTCTCTTTTTCCTGGGTGCCTTTTTGGGAGGCAGAAATGCAGAACCCTTGGTGATCTCCTGGGTCAGGGACCCGCAGGGGACTGGATGCATCATCCTGTGACAGTGGCTGGCCTGGTTTGTCACTGGTGGGCAGAGACCTGGGAGCCCATCCAGCTCCTCCCTGGGAGTGGAGCAGCACCAGGGAAACGCCTTAGTGCCTTGGTGAGTGTCCTGGCAGGATCCTCATGGAGTCCTGGCTTCTGGGGTGACCTGCCACATGTGACAGCCACCATGTGCCATGTGTTGGGAAGGCTCTTTGCAGCAAGGATGTGCCATACTCCTTTGTGTCACTGGTGGGGACAGGGGAGTCTCCTTATCACTGAGGCCCTGGTGCTCATTTCACAGGCTGCTAGAGCAGTGTGTGTGCCCAGCCTGCCATGTAGTGCTGACCTTGGTGTCAATTATACTGGATTAAGGCAATAAAGGCTTGATTTGGGGACTCTTGCGTGGTTGACGGTGTGGGTTTGTGGTGCTGCTACTCCAAAACATCTCAGAAGGAAAAGGGTGCTGCTGGACCTCGTCCTCTCCAGCGCAGAGGGGGTCCTTGAGAGATCCCACTGTGGCTTCTGTGGGACACAGCAGCACCCTCCAGGCAGGGATTTGGGAGTGACAGCTGCCTTTGTGGTGCCTTCACCTCAGTCTGGTGGTGCTGGGGCCTGGGGTGAAGAGAGAGGGCGTCGATGTGGGTGTGGGTGGTCCCTGGGTTGCTGTCTCTGGTCCCCTGGTCAGGAGATCCCCTCCATGTCTGGCCGCTTCAGCCCCTACACCCCCTCCTCAAAACTCTATGGGGGGCACGAGACACCACCCCAGGGGCACGAGGTACTGTGTGGGGCACGAGACACCGCCCCAGGGGCACGAGATACCGCCCCAGGGGCATGAGGCACTGCGTGGGGCACGTGGGATGCAGGAAGTCCCACCAGCCTTGGACTGCCAGCTGGAGTGGCTGTGCATCATGTCCTTCAGACAGAAATCAAGAAGCTGCCCAATTTGAAGTCTGATTCAATTCAAACAAAATGAGATTTGGTAAATCACGGTCTGAAATTCTCAGCTCAATCTATCATAGAGTCCCAGAATGGTTTGGGTTGGGACTGGAAGGGACCTTAAAGCTCATCCTGTTCCACCCCCTACCATGGGCAGGGACACCTTCCACTGTCCCAGGCTGCTCCAAGCCCTGTCCAGCCTGGCCTTGGACACTGCCAGGGATCCAGGGGCAGCCACAGCTGCTCTGGGCACCTGTGCCAGGGCCTGCCCACCCTCACCCCTTCCCAATATCCCATCTAACCCTGCCTGCCCTCTCACAGTGGGAAGCCATTCCCCCTTGTTCTGTCACTCCAGGCCCTTGTAAATTGTCTCTCTCCAATTCTCTGGGGATGTCCTGGATGGTGCTTTAGGAGTCTCCTAACGAAAAATTATGCTGGACTGGGAGAGCAGTTCCTCTTGACTGAGTTTTGCTGTGTTCTGGGGAGTTCCACCCTTCTTCAGGATCTTTCTTTTGGAGGCTGCACAACAGAGAGCAGACCAGTGAGACAAGCCCAGTCCCAGCTTTGCCACATCCCAGGAAGGAGAAAGGTGATGGTCTCCGTGGGTCCTGCAGTGCATCGACACCCTGGAGATACTACATGGAGATTGTGAACTTGCATCCACTCCATGGAGAGGGAGTTTATGGAGCCTGAGGAGATAAGAAGGGACATGAACTTTGAGGTGTTGACAAAGGGCTGAAAGCAGAGGCAATTGGTGGGGGGAGTGGTGAGAACAGCCACGGAAGGCTGGTTGTGCAGGGAAGGAACCAGGGTAAATGTCACTGAGCCAGGGGTGGGAGGAGGTGATGGAACAGGAACTGTCCAGAGCAACCTGACCCTGGCAGGTGACAAACAAGTGGCACTTGCTGCAGTGCTGGACTGGGGGGAAAGTGTTTCCAGAAGAGACAGAAGGAAGTGCAACAATTCAGAGATCTTGCAAATAGGGGAAGAAATGAATGAGCAGAAAGGATGTGAACTCATACCGATGCAGTACCCAAAGTGTTTCTAGAAATCATGAATGTGCCCCCTCCGGGAAGGACAGTGGAGGTCAGAGGTATGAGATAGCTCTGAGTAGGCTCCCAGATTTCCCATCTGGTGGAGTCTGCATCACCTGTGACTGAGGAACTGCTCAGGGCAGATTCCAGTCTGCCCTGTGCTGTCCAGAATGGCAATGCAGTTAGAGAGCAGCTGGGAACATGGGTCCTGGCTTTGGGAGCTCCCCAAAGCTGCCTTGAAGCTGCTCCTGAGGTCATTTGCAAAGAGGATTTCTGTCTAAGTCATGGCAAAAGGAGTTTGTCCCTGTCCTCGGTGGAAATGCATTGATTGTCTGGCTCTGGCCCTCACACAGACCCTGGCCTGCAAGGACCAGATCCTGCTCAGCCTCATCCAGAGGGAATGGCTGCACAGCACAGCAGAGAATCAGCAAATCATGGAATTGTTAAAGTCGGAAAACACCTCTAAAGTCATCCAGTCCAACAGTTAACCCAGCCAAGGGCTGCTCTGCTCAAGGGGTGTTGTTTGGAGGAAGGCAGAAATCCCTTGGGATACCACATCTGGCAGAGGGACTGCGGATTGGCTGCTACTATTTTTCTGAGCAATCAGTAGATTAAAGTCACATTTTTAGATGCTGGCTCCTGGGGCAGTTTGCTCACTCTGAGGCACTGGCAGTGTCCCCTGTTAAGATTCAGAGAAGTTAACAGCTGTGCTGCTTTAGACATGTGATTTCTCAAAGATGTGCATCTTTCCCTTCTAGTAGAAAATGCTTCACCATCTCAGGGGGATGTGAATCACCATCTGTGTCTTTCTAAGAACTCAGCAGAAATGTTCTTTTGTGTCCTCGTGGCCACTTCTGCCTTTTGTTGGCTGTCACAGGGAAGGTGAGAGCCAGGCACAATCTCTGCTGGAATACTTCTGTGTCTTCCTTAGCCCTGGAAGTCTGGGGTATCTCACCACTTTAGGAAAACACTACTTTCATATGCAGCATAAAAACCCTTCCCCCTTTACAGTGCATTTTTGGATTCTGGCCCCTCAGAAGTGACGCACAACCTGCTCGTGGTGTCTATGGGAAGAGCCCTTCTGGATGCAGGACTGAACCTCCCCTCCCTGAGGCAAACGAGGGCCCTGGGATGGGGAGGATGGCACTTCTGGGTGCATAAGCATTTTGCCTTCAGTACGTCTAATTCCACTCTGAAAAGCTGAGATGTAAAAGCTCAGACTGCGAACCTTGCCTGGCTTCAATCCACATCCCCATCAGCACAGCCCAGCTCATCCTTTTGTGAGATGCTAGAGTCCAACCTCCAACTCCTCTGGCTTTTGTTGTGCCTTAAAATGACTACAGACACACCAGAGTGATGTAAACAGCAAAGACAGACATGTGCACATATATTAAAATAACAATATTCTCATCATAGTAATTGAATTTTTGTTCACAGCTAGGCTTGCCCAGGACTTCTGTGAAAAAAAAAAAAAAAAAAAGACAAACCAACCCAAAACCAAACCCAAAAAAGACATAACAAAAAATATTTATTTTTATATATATTGTGCAAAACATTAAGTAAATATCACACTCTGATTTCAGGAGGGAGAGTAGTAGTTTGTAGTTTACAAATTCCAAAACCCTTGAAAGCATTGTTTTTATTTTGATCTGAATCCAGAGAAAACCACACTCCTCTTCATCCCAGGCCCACTTTTCATCTGTTACCTCGGACTTAAAGATCCCTTCCAGCTCAGCATATTTTGTGATTCTGTGATTCCACCTGCCTAAGCACCCCATGAAGCTATTTCTGGGAGGGATGAGCACCACAATCAGCCCTGAGCCCTGGCATGAGCTTCCTAGGGAGAAAATTCTTCACTGTGAGTGTGGGCAGGCCCTGGCACAGGTGCCCAGAGCAGCTGTGGCTGCCCCTGGATCCCTGGCAGTGTCCAGGGCCAGGTTGGACAGGGCTTGGAGCAGCCTGGGACAGTGGAAGGTGTCCCTGCCGTGGCAGGGGTGGCACTGGATGGGCTTTAAGGTCCCTTCCAACCCAAACCATTCCATGATTTTTTGATTCCATGATTCTCTGACCCAAGGGCTGCATGGTGTGAGGGTTTCCTTGCTTCCCACAGCCCTAGGAGCAAAATCAGCTTCAAACAGCTGCACCCACAGCAAATACATCCTGTGCTCTGGGTAGGGTGGTCCCTGCGTGTGGATTTGAGCTGATGGTGCCACGGATACTGCAGTCCTTGCCTGCCCTGGGCCACTCCTCATCCTGTGCAGAACATGCTCAGTTCTCACCTCTCTGCTGGGGCTGTGGAGTTACAGCTCCTCGCCTGCGCCTCGCTGGCTCCTCTGAGCTGTCACACGTAGGTGGATCCAAGATCAAGAAAGACATGAGCAATTCAGGGCTCCTGCAGTCTCCCAGAGGAGTGGTGAGGAGTCAGCTGAGGTACCCTGGAGCGGGGGGGCTGCTGTGGGGGGCTGCAGTGTGCCCTGGGTGATAAGGACACTGCACAAGGGACTGTTTGCCGCGGGCTCCAGCAGTGCCTGGGCTGCACGATACTCCCTGGATGACCCTGTGCCCTTCCACAAGAAACCCCAAGGCTGTGGGACTGCTCCCAGTGCCACAGGGGCAGGTGGGGCTTGTATCCAAGAGGGACTGTGGGATCCAGGGATCAAGTGATTTTGGGATGATCCCATCACAGGTCTTCTGCCTCCTCTCTCCTGCACCTGCTGTTGCCTGGAGTGAGGGCAGTTCTGGGCACTCGGCTTTGTGCCAATCTCAGCCCTCTGGGTGAATCCACCCAGCAGCACCCAGAGTGGCTGGTACCCAGTGACCAAGATGTTTTCCTGGCCCTGATGAGTCCTGCTTCCGGAGCCAGCCCTGGGGTGTGCAGGGTCTGGTGAGTCCAGGCTTTCACCAAAGCCACCACCACCTTCACATGCAGGTGGTGACATCCAACTGAACCTCCCAGCCATGGGCTCCCTCCCTTCCCAGCAGCATCTCAGAGAAAAGGACTCTGGTCCTGCTCTCCACCTCACTCCCCTCCTCCCAGGCTGCTATTTTAAGCTGGATGCAGTCAGTGCTGGGGTGGGATGACTGATGGGATCCACATGGCCCCGTGGGCTGAGGAGTCAGGGGCTGCAGTTCACCAAGTGAGGAGCGATGTGTTCCCTCCTCTCCCAGACACACCCACATCCCCCAGATCCCTCCCAGCCCCACCTGAGCCTCTCTCCCACCCACCGTCTGTGTGTGCTCATGGTCACCCTGCCCTAGGGTGACCATCCTGCTCTGCTCCCCTGTGTCCCACTGATGTTTGTGTTAGAAATCCCAAATTCAGTATGGAAACTCTATGGAGTGAGCTGAGCCTTTTTCCTTGGACTGCACCAGACATCCAGGCAGGAGGCACCCAAATCCTCCTTGCTGATCCAACAGAGCCTGTCCAGAGCTGATCAGAGCACCCCAAACGCCACCAGTGGTGTGGGAAATACCTTCACTAAGGTGCACTTCTTCTCCCTCAGCTCCAGGGGGGACCAGTGGAAGTGTTTCCTTGCAGGGCCAAGTCCTGCCCTGGGTTGGAGTCTGGCACGGTCATCTCTGGACAGGCATCTCCAGAGACGAGCAGGTGTTCCTGAGGCAAGGTATTCCTGAGAGGGAATATCTGCTAAGCCTCATGTTCCAGCTACATGGGAGCTTAGTGAAATCATTCTAAAATTCTTGCAGTGAAACATATTTTTTCCACCCTCGGCTCTGGAAATAGCTGATCCACTTTAGCTGCAGCTCTCAGAAAGCTTTCCCTAAAAGAGCTGATGTGTTAAATTTCAGCTCCTAAAGGTAATATTTTGATTGACTGTAATGGGGACAGTAGCAGAATTTAATGAGCTTCCAGTTGTCATAATGAATGGACATAAATATCTTACGGACATAAATATCTCATAAAAAGCTTGAGCCAAGTTACCTGAACATAATCCCTGCCCTTCTCACACCTCCTCCTTCATGGCTTTTCTTTTTATTATTTTGCGAAACAGGATGTTCAGACACAGAAAACTTGTAGGAATTTTGACAGTGTGGGAAAGGAAATAAAGAACTTTTTGTCACTATTATAATCTCAGCTATTGTCATCCCAAAGGATTGTAAGAGGCAAACACAGAATATTCTTACAAAAATATTTATTTATTTATTGACATCTGAATTGATATTACATCAAAAATAAAGTTAATTACATACAGAAAATATAACCTGAGTCTACATTAAAAATATATGTATCTATTAAATAAAATTATTCATTATCTCAGAGTTATTGCACCTGATCCCTCCCCTATAAAAAATTAAATAGCACAATATTAAGTTGGATTCTGGAATGTTTTCAGTTTCTCAGCTAGCTCTAAATGACATTGAAGCACTTCTGAGGGACCCCAGCTGGTTCCTCTCGCCCATGCCAGCAGCTGGGGACATGGAGCAGCTGGCTCTGTCCAGGACCTCAGTTCAGCTCCAGCTCGTTCACGTACTGCTGGACCCAGTCCTCCATGGGATTGGCACAGACTTCCCGGCCCTTCCTGGTGATAAACCTGTGGGGTGCAGAGAGGTCAGTTTTTGGTGGGAGAGCACTGAATGAATGGAGAAGCACAGCATCATGGAATTGTGGAATGGTTTGTGTTGGAAGGCACCTTAAAGCTCATCCAGCTGCACTCCCTGCCATGGGCAGGGACACCTTACACATTGTCCCAAGCCCCATCCAACCCGGCCTGGAGCATTTCCAGGGCTGGGACCAGAGTCCTGCCCAAGCCCAGCCTCTCCTAAAGATGAGCAGCTCCATGCTGTGCCCATCCTATTCAGCAGCCACCAGTTTTATCTGCAAAGGGGTAGAGCAGGAGCAGTACGAGGCTCTGTGCTCTAAGCCTCTCCTTGTACTCCTTGTCTCCCCCAGCCTTCGTTCCCTGTCTTTGGAAAAGAGGCCTTTCCCTCCCTCACTCCTCACCACAAAGCCACCCCTGCCCTGGAGGAGGGACTTACACGACAGCAGGCTGGGAGCATTGGCTGTTGGTTTCGTAGTAATCCCTGACGAAGCTGCGGGGCAGCTGCCGGGAGGTGTAGGAGAAGCAGCAGGATGTCGGTGGATCAGAGCCAACTGTGAAGTGCAAAGACAGTGATGAGCAGTGGCAAGGGATGGGGACCAGGGCAGGGAGCTGGGATCACCCACCCCTGGGTCTAGGAAGCAGGGATGATAGGGAGGAGGGAGAGAAAAGATGGGGTCTTTTTTCTTGTTCTTCCTTCAATTGTTTCCCTGTTGGGTTCACCCCGAGCTGGCATGGACACAGCCCATGCCACCACACAACATCTCCCAACCCAAACCTGGCCACCCCTAGCCCTTCTCAGGGTGCCTGCACTTGACCTCTGCAGCAGGGGTGGTGGGCATGGTTGTGGTTTTACCCTAAAAAGGGTAAAAAACCCTTTAGGTTTTATGCTAATAGTCTTTGAGCTGTGCCTGTCCCACAGCCCTGGAGCACCTGCCAGAGGATGGCTGGACAGGGGAGGGACCCGGAGCGAAGTGCTGGCAGAATGGACTGTCCCAGTCTCCCTCCTGTCCCCATTTAGGGAGCGTGGGGAGAGCCCAGACTTACGTGGAGCAGCAGAAGTCTGGCAGCAGAAGGCAGCGATGAGGATGGTGAAAGCAACCACAGACACCTTCATGTCAGCAGAGAAGTGGTGGCTAGAGCTGGAGCAGGCAAGGAAAGCTTGGAAGCCTCTTTGCTGTCTGATGCTGAGACTGTCAGCAGCCCCTCAATTTATGGGGCGAGAGGTCTGTGCGGTGGCTTGCGTAGGCATGGTGGAATTTCCACCAGAGTCCACTCATGGTGCAGTCTCGTGATGGAACAGAGCAGCCCCAGCCCCGGAAGAGTGAAGCTCCCCACTCAATTCAGTGCCTCCCCAGTGATACAGGATATGAAACAGTCACTTGTGGCTATTTCTGCTTCTTTCATGCCTTTCCCTTAGTAAGAAGTTCCTCTGTGGATGTTCCTGCATTTGTTAAGTCCTCGTTACCCAACCTTCCCAGGCAGCTTGGAGGGGAGAGCGCATCTGTGCAAGAGCTGTGCTGGAGGGTCCAGGAGCATCAGTGGGATGAGGCTGTCTAGGGAAAAAGAGAATGAAGTCGCCTTTACATGGACTCTCCCCACCCACATCTGCAAAGCCCTTGCTGCCCCAGGAGCAGGAGGTGGCATCTGTCACCAGTGTCCTGCATGGAGGTGTCCCATGGCTGGAGGTGCCTCAGGGCGTGTCCTGTAGCTGTGACAGCGCTGCAGGCACTGGCACAGGCAGTGGTGGGCATGAAAGACGAGTCTCAGAAGCTGAAACACTCAAGTTGCCTCCTCAATTTAAGGGAAGGGAGAGCTGAGATGGGCTATTTTTTATCTCCTTGAAGTGCCTGGTGCACTCCAGGTCCTATAAGGCGACAATAAATGACAATTTAGATTAGACAGTCAAATTTCAGGGGCTGGGCATGGGGATGCAGAGAACTGAAGGAAGTGTGGAGACTTGTAACCCTGAAGATGAGGAAGAAGGATTTCCAGGAACAGGGTAAGAAGGAGACACTGCTTCTGAAGATGAGGAGCAGATTAACTGTGGGGTAAGAGCATGGGCAGAACCCGGGGTGTTGGGAAGAAAAGAGGGTGCTGTTTCAGATAGAAAATGACCACAGACTGGGGAAGCAGTACAATGTATGGGAGAGAGCAAGAGCTCTCTGAGGGCTGGGCAAGGCCTGAGACAGGGATGGTTCACTGACAAGAAGCCACCAGCCTCCACACAGAGAGCCACGGAGGCTCCCTGAGGAGGAGAGGGAAGGCCTGGCAGGGAGGTGATGGGTGCTCTGGGAAGAGTTGAGGGATGTCCAGCTGTAGTGCGACGCTCCTAGAAGGATATCTGTTCTCTACAGGAAAGCAGACATTCCTGGGTAATGTCTCCATTTTGTTATTTTCAAGGCATCGTGGAGTGGCAATATCTTGGCAGACACTTCCTGAGAGACAGCGGAAGGCTTATAATGCAAAGTGGAGCACCCCAACCTCACCCGGCACCTCTGCACCCCGCTGGCAGCTCTGGGCACTGACTCATCCCTTTTCTATTAAAGGTGTCCAGCTACTGCCCCAGGAACCTTCTGTAAATAACGTGGTGCTCTCCTCATGTCCTTCAGCCCTCCCCCAGCCTGGGTTAGCTCTGTGCTGGTGAACTGCCCTGCTCCACGTGGGCAGCGAGAGATCCGCAGGACAAGGCACAGGAGAAACCCCAGACTTGCCCCACCCTCAGGGAGGCTCCTGCTGGCAGCTCTGGCAGTGTCTGTCACCCACCTGGGGGAGGGCAGATCTACCCCATGGAGCAAATGTGGCTCTTGCCAAGCTGGGTGTCCCCTTCCACGACTGATCTGGCACCTTTTCATCCCTCCCTTTGCAGAGAGGCGCCGTGCAGGCTCGCTCGTCAGTCCAGACCCCATTCCCTCACTCTGTTTGTCACCTTGCTTGTCCCCAAACATCCTGGGAAAATGAGGAGAGAGCTCGCCTCCGCAGGCAGGGCCTGCAGCCAGGCAGAAGGTGGGACCCCGCGTTCCGACGGACGCCAGCTGGGCCGGGAGCGAGCGTCAGCTCCCTTCGATCCTGTCTCGTTGCTCAGGGAATAGAACTTGTGCGTGGATGTAGGAGTGTGGTTTGCCTCTGAGCTGTTCCCTCTGATTGTGCCTTCAAGCATCCGTGGGTTACTCCTGGAGATCCAGAGCCTACAGCCAAGCGCTCCTGTCCTGCTCCCAAGGCACACGGTGCCAAAACACAGGGACGTGTTCTGCTAAAAGATTAATTCCATGAAAACAAATGAATTAGTTTGGGATCTGCTTTGATTGTTCAAATGTTTTCAATGGAAGATTATCCTTTTCAGGCAGCTAGACACCACCATGCCTTAATCCCTTCTTCAGCAAGCACATGCCAAATTATTTTGGACTCTCAGAGACGATTTTGTAATTAATAAAAGCAAAAATTTCCTTAGTTTAGCTGAGTCAGTTTAAGATCAGTTTAGTTTAGGTAATGTGTGTTGCAGGGGACTGGTAAGGACTGAAACTTTTCTACTGCCAAGAGCCAAAAATAAGCCTAAAGCCAAATTGTTTGGTTTCTAGGAATCTAATTCTTCCTTAGAAATCTGACAAAAGCTCCTGGTCTGCCAGAGGCACAGGTCAGCAGGATAGGGGTGGGAGGTTACAGTCATGCCAGCAATGCCCTGTGATGTGTCAACATGCTCCTAAAAAATGTTTCCTTACCCACTTCCTACATTCCAGTGATGATGAAAAGAGAAAGTCATCTCTTCCAGCTCTTCACCCTTTTAGGAAGGGAGGTTGAGTGTGTCTCAAATGAGGAACTATCTTCCCTGGAAGGTGCCTTGAGACATGAAGATGGCCATGGGAGAGTGGGAAAAGTGGCCTGGAGCATCTCTGGGGGGATTAATTTCATTACACAGCAAAGTGGTGGTGTAAGAAGTTTCCCATCAGGTGTTTTCAGAATTCCTGACCCTGCAGGCATTGATTGCAGTCAGTGGGATTTGCCATCGGAAGGAGTCTGGCTGATGTTGCCCTGTTTTGCATAGAGGGATATGATTAAGATTTTCTACAAGTCCCCCAAAAACTCCCAGGAGAAAGTGCTAAGTAAAGCAAATGCCCAAAATAAATTCAGTTACAGCAGAAATAGGGAAATTCTCCATCTTGAATGAAAGGGGAACCTGGAAAAAACTGGTGAGACTGGCTGATGTAAGTTGCTATTTATAGCAGGGTTTAATGCTGAGGAATAGGGATTCACTCACAAAAGGAAGTAAATAGAGATGTCCTGAGTTCAGACACTGCCCCTAAGGCAAGATCCACCAACCCATGCAGCAGCTCCATCCTGCCCTGCTCCAGCTCCAGCTCCAGCACCAGTGACACTCCATCGGTGTCCAGAAATTTCACCCCCACCACTCCTGACATTTCTGGAGAAATGTTGAAATTTTTTAGATGATGTCACATCCTGGAACTGGCTCCAGTAAGAACCTGTGCCCGTAGGAGTGACGGGGAACCATCTGTCTCCAGTGTGGTGGGTCCAGGGGAGAGGATGGCCACCTTGGCCAGTCACAGCTGGCTCATTCCACAAAAAAACATTTTGCGTTTCCCTGAAGTTATGTCAGGACAGGAAGTTGGTCATAGCAGATAAGAAATGTGTGTCTTGCTAAAGGTTCCATCCTCCTCCAGCAAAGGCATTTTACAAAATAAAATATTCCAGGAAATACTCTTCTTTCTAATGGCTGATGCCTCAGATTTTTCCTGGCCTTTCTTTTGAAGCAGAGGAACCCAAAGGAGAGGAAGTGTACAGTATTTCAAAGACAATTACCATGAAATAAAAAAGCCTCTTTGCCCCACACCCCTCTCCATTCTTGGCATGAAAAGACAGAAACAGGGAAAACCTGAGTTTTTGCAATTTTTGAAACTGAGGGAGGTGACTGTGGTGCTGTGCCCCTAGCTCACCATGGCTGCTGGCTCCAGGGCGTGGGACATACCCAACCCACTCCCTTCAGCATTCCTCAAACGCCAAATGTCTGGGAGGACAAGACAGAGTGTCTCTGCCGGGGCTGTATCCTCTGCTCACCTCACTCAGATTGTTGCTGAGTTCCCCAGAAAGAGCAAAGAGGACCAGGCTGAAAGTTTAGAGCGCTCCTGGGATGGAAAGTAAAAAAAAAGGGTACAGTTAGAATAGATATGAGGAAAAAATCCTTCCCTGTGAGGGTGGTGAGGCCCTGGCACAGGTTGCCCAGAAAAGCTATGGCTGGCCCAGCTCTGGCAGTGTCCAAGGCCAGGCTGGACAGGGCTTGGAGCACCCTGGGACAGTGGAAGGTGTTCCTGCCCGTGGCAGGGGGTGGAACACGGTGGTCTTTAAGGTCCCTTCCAACCCAAACCACTCTTGGATTCTATGATTCTGTGAAAACCAAACCCACTATTAATGAACCCAGTGGGCCTCGTCTGCTCATTATATCAAGGAAGAAGAAAAATAAACAAGACTCAAATTGTTTTCATTTTCATTGGTGCTCCTGGAGTGCATCTTTCTAGGCTTTTTGGGGTGGGATGGGTGGAGGTGGCCCCAGGGAGAGCAGGATGTCTGTCTGATCCCCATGGGCTAGAACCACAAGAGCAGGGATGACCTTTGCACTTGTGTCAGGGCCATTGGCATAGCTGAAGGACTTCCCTAATCACGGAATCATTGGATCATTGGGGCTGGAAAAGCCCTCTGAGACCATCGAGTTCAACCATCCTCCAAGCATTGCCAGGGCTACCACTGCCCCATGTCCCCAGGTGCCACATCCACACATCTGTTAAACCCCTCCAGGGATGGGGACTATCAGCTGCTGGATCCCCGTGGCTCCTCTCCGCAGGGTCCTGGCAGGGCTGTGCCACTGCGGGGGGGTCAGAGCCCCATGGGAGGTGTGAGCCCCCATCCCACAGTGAGGTGTGAGCTCTGCAGCTGCCAGTGAACATCTGTGGTCACACACTGGCGTTTACCGGCCTCACGAGTTATTCAAAACTGTTAACCACTTCCCATGTGCGAGGCTGTTTGGAGGTTGGGGTGCTCAGCAGCGTTTCTCTGAAGTGCAGGTCCTGTCCCCTGTGATGTGCAGGGTTTTGCCACTCCAGATGGTGTGTGCCCTTCAAAGGGGACATTGTCCGGCCGCCCCGGCCAGCACGGGCTGTGCCTGGCACCCGCATCCCCCAGGAGAGAAGGGAGGGCTGGGGGAGCTTTGGCACTGCTCACTGCTGTGCCCTAGCTCCACAGCCTCTGCTGCATCCCTTCCTGGCCCTGCAGCCTCCCCGTGTGGGCTCCTGCATCCCCTCACAGCCTCCACAGCCACAGCCCCGGGGTTCCTGCCTCCCTCGGGCACTGTGCAGGGATGTGCAGCCACACCTTGGGGCTTGCTGGGGTCCATTTGTACGTGGGAATAGAGGGACCTGGGCTCGGTCAGGGATCAACTGAGGGACAGTGCTGTGACCCCCAGAGCACCTCACTTCTGCCCCAGGTGAAGCCACCAGCATCTCCCAAATGGATCATGCTACTCCCCAGAGCTTGCGTCCCCTTGTGGACTTACGGAAAGAGAAGAAAATGCTACAGGAAGCGACAGGGATGGAATAATATTCCTTTCTGTGTTCCAATGTCCTTCAGTGACAGGGCTGGGATAGTGCAGCCCCCACAGGTGAGCTGTGCCCCAGGGGGAGGCTGACAAAGGCCCCCACCAGCGTGGGGACAGCCCTAACCATCACCCATGGGCAAAGTACCCCCATTCCCCAGGCCTGAGTCCTTTGTGACGTGAGTCTCTTGGCAAGGGCAGGATATCACGGGAGCTTGCAAGGGTTCGAAAGCCTCGGGGCTAGTCCTTGTCACTGTTTATATCCCATGGGGTGCAGACTCAGCACTTCCCATATCATCCTTCCCTACACTCTTCTCCTTTGAATAATTTTAGGCTTCTATTTGTACCCTGCCTGAACCAAAACAAACCTCATACCCTGGGCGGGTGAGCTAAAGTGGTTAAGAATGGCTTGTTTCCAGGAATAATAAAGGCAGCTTGAGAGAGGTCAGCTCATAAACGCCTAAACTGCAGGAAGCGCAATAGCAGAGGGTTCTGGGAATTGCCGGAGAAGTGAAAACCAGTGGACAGAAGCAGAAAACCGAAACCAGAAACTGACCCTGGAGGTCAGCAAGGGCTCCTCGCTCGGGATCATCATGGCAGGAGCTGCAGGGGTGGCAGGCGGTGACTCAAAGCTGAAGCCCTGCGGGCAGGGGGTGTCTGTGATGGGGAGGGGGTGCTCCCCCTTTCCGGGAGGCTTCCCGGCACTCTGGGGGTAACAGCAACCCAGCTGACACAGCAGCTCTGTGGGCACCCACTGGTGACACAACCACAGGGCTGCAGCTGCAGCAGCTCTCTGCAGCACCTCCTCTCCCTCCTCCTCCTCCTCCAGCTCCTCACATTTAGCTTCTTTCCTCACACTGGCCATCTCAGAGCTTCCAGGGGGAAGGCAGAGCTGCAGGTCCCATCACAGCTACCTCACCTCCCCACATCCCCCTGTGCTCCGTGCACACTGTCAGCCTCATGGCTTGTGCCTTGCAGGCAGCAGCTGGGGAGCAGAAGGTGCGAAGTTCCCATGAGCAAAGCTGTCGCTGGCTGGTGGCAGCCACAGAGTGCCTTTCTGCAGCCACAGCTTCTGTCACTGCTCCATGCAGCGCTGGCATTTGTCACTCCCCTGAGCCCACACTCACATGTGAGTTGCAAGAACAGAGGAACATAAAAATCCCACTGTTGGTTTCTAAATGAATTATTTCCATGACAAAAAGCCACTATTTGGCTTTTGTTCAGCAGCGATTCAGCCAAAAGCTGGAGCCACTTCTTGTTCTGCACGGAGCTTGACCATATTGACCAAGGGAACAAAGAGCTGATCCTGCCAGAGCTTGCTTCTGGCAAAATCCACCATCTTCCCTGAAATTCCTGTCAGGACTTACAGAGCCTTTGTCCCCTCTAAAAGCACACCCTTGGCCACTCTGGTGAGGTCTCTGCCCAGATGGGGATGAGACAGAGCCGGCAGCACCAGGGATGTAATGCAGGACAAGACCATGAGGCAAAGGAGGAGTGCAAAAAAAGATCCTCCCCATGGGATAAGCATGGGAAGGAGCAGACCAGCACCAATCTCGGCAGCCTCCAACCTTCTTCTTTCAACCCCTGCCAGGGATGAGCCAGCTGGTGAAGGACAGTGCCTCCATCGCTCTCATGTGCAGCTCCAGGATAGCCAAGCAGGGGGTTTAGACTTCTGGGAGAGAAAATCCAGGCTCAGGAACACAATAAAAGGCCCAAGCATCCTCTCTGCAGTGGAGGGGTCTTCTACTGTGTGCCCAGAATGTGACAGGACATCAGGAAGCCTAGGTCATCCCTCTCCCTGCTCCCCAAGGAGCTGCCCCAAGCTGTTGGCCTGCTGAGGCTTGAAAGCTTCTCCCATGCCAGGCAGGTTCGCACCTCATTAGCCAGAAAATCCATCTTCTACCCAAGGTGTCTTTTGGAGGGAGCAGCTGAGGCCAGCAAAATGCCTCAGGTGTGGCAAACCCCTTCCTCAGTGAGCTCCCTGCTCCCCAGGTGAGACCCTGCCCTTTGGGATGCCTGTGACTGCGAAGGGCAAACTGGTGAAGGGTGGATTGGTTAAACAGCAGTGAGAGAGGCTGAGAACAGGCTGGACACTGCGCTTGGAGGGCTGTGATCTATGGCACAAAGTCCAGCTGGAGGTCAGTCAGCAGCAGGGAAACGCAGAGATCAGTACTGGGTAGGCCTTAATATGTTTTTTTGTCCTGGCTGATGGGACAAAGGGCATCCTCAGCCAGCTGGCAAGTGACACAAAGCTGGTAGAAGGGGTTGTCACTCTAGAGGGACATGCTGCCACCATAGAATCATGGAATGAATTGGGATCAAAGAGACATTAAAATCCATCCAGTTCCACACCCCTGCCATGGGCAGGGACAACTTCTACTGGACCAGGTTGCTCCAAGCCCCATCCAGCCTGGCCTTGGACACTTCCAGGGCTGGGCCAGCCACAGCTTCTCGGGGCAACCTGTGCCAGGGTGTCACCATCCTCACAGGGAAGAATTTCCTGCTAATATTTACTCTAAATCTCCCTTTTTTTTTTTTTTTTTTTTTTTAACGTTTAAAGCTTTTCTCTCTTGTCCTAGCACTATCGGCCTCTGTGAAATCCATGGAGACCTTGTCAGGCTGGAGAAGTGAGCAGACAAAAACCTCACAAAGTTTAACAAGAAGTGCAAAGTCTTGTGCTGACCAGCTGGAAACTGGAAACAGTTTGGCACAAAAGGGGGCTCCTGGTGGACACCAGACTGGACATGAGCAGCAATGTGCCCTTGCCACCAAAATTCCAACAGGCTCCTGGGCTCTAGGAGGAGGAGCACTGACAGCAGGTCAAGGCAAGTGACACTTCCCCTCTGGTGAGGCCATTCCTTGAATGCTGGGTCCAGTTCTGGGCTCCCCAGGGTTAGAGACATATGGAGATAGCGGAGAGAGTCCAGCAAAGGGCCAGAGATGATGAAGAGACAGGAGCATGTCTCCAAGGAGGAGATGCTGGAACAGTTCAGACTGGAGAAGGCTCAGGGGATTCTTACCAACCTGTGTGTGGAGCAAAGTAGATGGAGCCTGACTCTTCTCAGTGGTGGCCACTGACAGGACGAGGCAATGAGAAATTCTATTTAAACACCAGATAAAAGTTCATTGCACTCTGAAACAAGCTGTCCAGAGAGGCTGTGGAGTCTCACGGCCCACATGGACATAGTCCTGGGCAGCAGCACAGGGACTGGGGTGGATGAATTCCAATCTCAGCTCCTCGCCAGCCCTGCGTGTGTGCGGATGGCAGGCAGAGTGTTTTGGGTGGCACAGAGCCTGCAGTGCAGCCACCCCTGAGCTCTGGGGCAGCAGCTCAGCAGCCTCGGGCAATAACCCGGCACACAATGGCAGCAGAGCACTTTTGTGCTGCCTGTTGGGGTTTTTTCCAGAGTTGCATAATGTTATGCAAACATTGTCTTTCCCTACACAGCCTCACAGGGAAACCCCCCCTGGAGCCCAGAGGGACCATTCTTCTCTTCGTGGCCAGGTCACTTGGCACATTTTCATTTCCTTTTGATATGAATAAAATGAAAATGAATGCTGAGTCACTTGGCATTGTGAACCATATTCCATTCTTCCTTGCTTTTTCTGTTGCCTCCAATTCCCTTCACTTTCGTGTCATCCTTTATCATCATTTTGGAATTTCCATTTTGGCTTCTTCCAGCTGCCTCCAGAACTCCCTTTAAAAAGGGAGCTGAATCCAGCTGCTGCACACTGAGCTACATCTTCCAGAGCTTCTGCTCCTGCTCGGACAGCCTCACCCAACAGAAAGATGAAGGTCTCTGCAGCTGGATTAGCTCTTCTCCTCATTGCAGCCTCCTTTTCCCAAACTTTCTCTGGCCCAGGTGAGTCCTGCTTTTCATTTGTGAAGGGAGAACAGATCTGAGCCGTCATTGTTATTTCTCCATTGAGGTCCCCTGGCAGATAACTGGGAATTTATCAGCATTTGTACCACCGTCCATTCTGCCCAGAGATCAGCTGCATGTAGGAACCCTGGATGTAGAAAACCATCCATCCATCCATCCATCCATCCATCCATCCACCCTGGGCTCAGAGTACTTATTCCTGGTTAGGAGGGATTTCAGCCTCTGCCCGGGCGCTGAAGGAGTTGGGGAAGTGAAACTCTGAGCAATGGCAGGGTGGGAATCTCCCGCAGTACCTCGATACTGCTCATGGCATTGGACCACATGCTCCCCAATGTCCATTCCAACCTTAATTATCCTTGAATTCCTCACTACCTTCCCTGCCAGCACAGCTCTCAGTGCTCACATTGTCTTCCTTTACCTCTTCCAGCTGGACCAGATTTCCCAATCTGCTGCTTCACATACACACAGCACAAGCTCCCGTGGAAGCTCATCCGGCGTCATTATGTCACCAGCACCAATTGTCCCCAGCTGGCCATCGTGTGAGTGCCAGCACGTGGGACAGGGCAGTGACAGCCACTGTGGGGGCCTGGGAGGATCACCAGCTCTGCATGGCAAGGGGGGCTGTGGGAACAGAGCAGGGAGAGGGGAATCCCCGGAAGAAAGGGCTCGCACAGGGATTGCTGGGGATGCTCTTATAGGGATTCCCAGGGATGCTCCTGCAAGAGTTGAGGAGGCAATGTGGGAAAAAGGATGGGAGTGGGGAGCATCACAGCCAGCTGCTGATTTCCACATCAGAACAAGGGAAAACCTCTTGCAATGCCTGAAGCTGGGATCCAGACTCTCCTGGGAAGCAGCTCTGAGCAGATATCTAACATGTCCCATCCCTGTTCCACAGGTTTGTCACAAAGAAAGGCCGCCAGGTCTGTGCTAATCCGAATGACACCTGGGTCCGAAGCTACCTGCAAATCTTGGAGCAGAACTGAGCCAAGCAGGGTGGCAAGTGTAGCTGCTGTCATGGACGAGTCACATTGTCCCAAGCTCCAGCCATGGAGCAGGACCCTGGGACAACAGGAGCTGCAGGAGCACCTGCAGGTGTCCCCAAGGGATTGCTGGAAGGACACCTTGTGTTGGGAGCTGCTGCTCATCCTTGGCTTGCATGGACCAGGCTGCAGCCTCATCCCTCTGCCCTGACCCCAGGCCCATGGGACTGCACCTCTGCTGTTGTATTATGTGAAGTTATTTAAGAAGTTATCATATGGGGTAGTCAGTCTTTTTTTTCTGTGGATAATGATATTATTTATAGGGGTGTGACAGGGAGGGTATTTATAGGAGGATGACCCAGCGTTGGATGACAGGGGGCCCTGATTTATACAAGTGAGCTCATGATTCTGAAGAATAAAGCATTTGAACAAAATCTTTGCTTTTACCCTTTTTTGTGCCTCTATGTGGTGTTCACCAGCACAGACAGAATATCCCTCTGAGCCATCTGCAGCCTCTATAGGACACATGAAGATGGAAAATGGTTTGAGGCAAACCTGTAAACTTTCCATACTGCAGACTCAGGAACAGCCTCCAAGACCTCATTCCCCCACTGCACACACCCCCACTTCCCACATCCTCTACAAAATTAGACATATTTGTACCCACTTGCGGTACTTTTACACACATGAATCTGCTCGCCACACACCCCAGGCACATTCCACACGCTTGCTGCTCCCAGTCCCACATGCCCTGCCTCAGACTGGTCCCTGGGTGTGCAGTAAGTCATGCTGAGACCAGCAGTGCTGCCTGGAGAGGGGCAGGGACCCCATCTTTCATTCTGCCCACCCCAACGGGGGTTGTTCCTCACTTTCCCACCTGTAAAAAAAATTGAAAGGTCCAGCTCTTGCTGCAGGGGTAAAACAACCAGTAGAAAATCGGCTGCAGTTTTTCTCAGGATGCAGCTTTCTGTGGGAACACGAGTGGGAAGGAGCAGGTTCCAAGGGTAAAAGCACAGTGCTGGGCACAGCTTTTCCATGCGTATCATGCTCAGGGCTCTTTGACATCTGCATTCTGGGAAGGAATCCCAGAAGAATTTGGGTTGTAAAGGACCTTAAAGCTCATCTCACGCCACCCCTGCCGTGGGCATGGACCACTTCTACTGGACCAGGTTTCTCCACGCCCCATCCAACCTGGCCTGGAACACTTCCAAGGACAGGGCAGCCACAGCTTCTCTGGGCACCCTGTGCCAGGGCCTCACCACCCTCACAGGGAAGAATTTCTTCCCAATGTCCAATCTAAATTGACTCCTTCAGTGCAATACCATTCCTCTTTGTCCTAGAGCAACAGGCCCTGCTAAAAGTTTTGTCCCCATCTTTCTCACAGACCACCTTCAAGTGCCCCCACAGCACAGTCCAGGGCTGGCCTGGCCTTGCCCACATCCCATTCTTCTTCCTAAAGCAAAAAAAAGCTTTCTCTTAGTGTTTATTTTTCCCCTGCAGCTATAGGTCAGATTTGGCAACTCTGAGGCTGGGAAAGCACCTCTGTGTTGTCTTGTGACTTCTTTCTAGTCTTGTGTTTTCCAGGCAGGAAAGCTGGCGGCAGGCAAGAGGGTCATGGACACTCAGGGAGCAGCATCCCAGCAAAGGACAGCCCAGTCCAGCACCATTCTGTGTCCCAGGAGATGGTGCTGGGCTGGGGGACTATGTGGAGAGATGGAAATCTGCAGGGAGTGTATCCTGAGCAGGGCTAGCCCACCTTGCTGTGAAACCCATCGCTGGTGAGTGGACAGGAGCAGGTGAAGGTCCCAGGAATGGGGGGCTGGGGGTCTCCTCTCCCCCTGAGGACATCCCAACCCCAAGTTTGATGCTGCAGAGGAGCTGCAGGAGCCCCAAATTGTCTCTGCTCTGGCACCCTGAGTGCTGAGAGGGGATGGAGGATGGATGTTTTGGAGAAAGGGAAGTTGGGGATACTGGGGTTTCTGCCGTGCCCAGGGTGCAGGGACAGGCTGCAGAGGATGGAGCACTCAGTGCTGCAGCGGGCTACTCTCCAGACAGGCCCTGGCTGTGTGCCCAGGCCCTTGTGGGAATTTCCCTCTCCAGCCTTTCTGGTTTCAGTTTCCAGTTGCTGAACTTAAGGAATGTTTCCTTCACTGCATGCAGTGGCAGAAGGCACCAGGAGATCAGAAGACTTTCACGGTTCCGTGGGCAAAGCACTGCATAGCCTGGCTCTCTCTGATCTTTTTGAGAGCATGAACCCTGTGGCTATTCTTTCTCTCCCAGCTTCACTTGGAGAAGCCCTCGGAAGAGAGAGAAGCCACGGAGACCTTCAGTCCTGAAAGGAACAAGAGGGAGATATCTTTACAAACAAATTGTGGGGCCTGCTGGTAGAGAAGGCCAGATACTGATAGCTGAAGGACGCAATGGGAGGAACCATAAATTCCAGAGGAATTCCATTAATTGACACAGACTGTTACTCACCCAAGGATGTGTTAAATCCCTGGACTTAGAGAAGAAGAACAGAGACACAAAGAAAACAAAGTGGGGGAGGGGGGGAATGTACATTAGAAGGGGCTCTGTATTAGGCGATTTGGAAAGTCTGTACCTCTCGAGTACCTCAGGCAATGGGGAAAGAGAGAGGGAAATGCACCAGGGAAATTAAGATAGAAAGAGGCTGCATCCTCTAGCAATTGGAGAGACCCCATGGGAAATGCCCATGACCTCTCCCTTTATTCATGAATAAATTTACAGGACTCCTCTGTCTCCATTTTGGACATAAACCTCTGGCGTTTGTGGATTAATTTTCCTGACAGTCCCAAAGTCTCCATTGTCTCCCTGCTGGTCCCTGCTCCCAATCCCATTATGAACATCCTGGCAGAGCCTCTCACTGCCATTCCTGGAGAACTGATGGTTTGAATTTGACCTCACACCTCAGCCTCTTTGATTTCTGTCTTTTCAACCTGCACTGGCCACTTCACCCAAGAATCCTTTCTCCTAAACCCACCCATTTATGCATCCCATCACTGGTGCTTCCCTCTGGAATGTGGGGGCTGGATGGATCAGTGTTCAGCACAAACATGGTCTGTGTGTCTGCCAGACTCCTGATGAGAACTTGAAGGTTTCTCTGCTTGAGCCTTGTTTCTCTCCTTGTTGCTGCTTTTCTTTTCCAGTCCTGCTCTGCTCCAGGTGAGTCTGCCCACCCAGAACCATAGAATCACTATGGTTGGAAAAGACCTTTAGGAATGGCCGAGTCCAGCCACTCCCCCAGCACTGCCAAGGCCACCCACGCTAACCCATGTCCCCAAGTGCCACATCCACAGCTCTGTTAAAGCCCTCCAGGGATGGGCACTCCACCCCTGCCCTGGGCAGAGGTGATGATGAGCAAGGGGAGGTCAGGAGACATCTGCAGACCACTGTGGCACCAACAGGGCTTGGGGGTGTTTTACAGGCATTTAATCTCACATTGGTTTTCTTGGCCCTAGTTATTTGGGGTTGTTTGTGGCTGGACATGAGCTGGGGGGGCTGAAGAAATTGTTCCCAGGGGTGATGGAGTGGAAAATGTCCTTGGAGGTGAAGACTTGACCTGCCAAGCTGCTGGGTGGGGATACTCTTGTCCAAGGGGTGATACAAAAGCTTCTGAGCTTTTGCTCTAGCCAGCTCAGATGGACACAGCCCAAATTGTTCCTGTCCCTTGCAGAGCTTCAGCGCAGGGGGGTGGGCCCAGCAGCTTTGTTTTCCACCCACAAAGTCATCAGCCAGTTTTAATGTCAACCGCAGGCTGATCAAATGCTTATGTTGGTTTTACTTGGTGCATTTTTAAACAAAATTTGTGTTTCCTTCTCCAAGAAGCTGCAGAACAACGGTGAATCAGTGCCTGCCTTGCAATAAACACTAACAAAGCATCCCCAGAGCTGAGCCTGGCTCAGGCTGCATTCCCAGAGGAGTCTGTGCCAGGGATGTGGTTCTGGCCACCCCCCTTCCATCTCACTGCAGGGACACCCCTGAATCCCCACCCTGGGATTTCCGGGCATCCCTTTGCCAAATCTGCAGTGGCAAAGCCCCACCAGCTCCCAGCCTTGGCTATGATATGGTGGGGGGAAAGAGCTGGGAGGAAGTTCTGGCTCCACATCAGCACAGGGGCTGGGAGGTGCTGGGAGGTGCTGGCGCTGCTGCTGCTGTTGTGCAGGGATCAGGGAGGCCAAGCAGAAGAGAAGGCTTTAAGAGCTAAGGAGGCTGAGGCATTTCCACCTTGGAAGTTGGGAATTTTCCCCCACCTCTCCCAAAACAGTTATAGATGACACAGAGAGAAAACAGCTTTATTCTTTGGCACGAGCACAAAACAGTGGTTTGACAATGAGGCTGAACAATGTGGTTCCACAACAAGCATCCTGTAAGTAACCAGGGTACCACTTCCTTCTCTAGGGACAGATCTTACAGCATCTACTGCACTGTGACTAAATTCAGCAGGCAAAACTCAGCCTGGGCTTACAGAACAGCACTCAGACCTAATTCCAGCCCACAAATACCTCTGGGATGAAATCCCCCTCCCATTCTAGCAGTGGATGCACAAGGGGGGGCTCAGTTTAGCCACATCACACAGCAGGGCACCCCAAGATGAGTTTGCAAGGCCAGGAGGTCTCCAGCATCACGACTGCCCTAAGTGTGGCTGAATTATTGCGGATAAATGACACCTTTGCAAGACAAAATGAACTTCGGGGGTCCCAAGGTGGCTCAGCAGGTCCTGGTGCTCGGCAGCAGTGTTTCTAGTTCTGTGCCAAGTTCCGCTGGGTGGTCTGGCAGGACTTCTCAGCTCCGAGGGCTCACTGCAGCTCCAGGCTGTTCACGTATTCCTTCACCCACCTGGCGTCAGGGTTAGCACAGACCTCCCGCTTCTTCCTAGTGACAAACCTGGCAAGGCAGGGGTTCAGGGGTTACAGTCCCGGAGGGGAAAAGGGACATGAGGGACTTGAGTCATGTCATTGGATCACCTCCCACAAACCCTCACCCATCTGGGAGCTGCAGAGCCTGCGAAAACCTGGGGGAGATCAGGGTCCCTTGGGAGAACCTGCTCTGCTCAGATATTCCTCTCCTTGTCCAAAGCAGAGTGAGTGTGGCTGCAGTGTGGAATGTTGTGTGCATTGGGCTCATCAGCTCTGGAAGGTCCTGCTGGCTCCTGACCTCCTTGCCATGCCTTATTCCCAGCATCAGGACAGTGCAAGGAGACCAAGGGACCACTTATTCCTCAGCTAAGGAGGGTGAGGGTTCATACACTGCACGTGGGCCCCGGGTGGCTGTCCCTTCCCCCAGGGATGGTCCCTGATGGCACCCTGCTCCTGGCCCTGCTGGGTGTGACGCCGGGAGCCCAAAGGCTGGCACAGCCTCCCCTCAGCACCCAGGGCTGGTACTTACACAACTGCTGGCTGGGAGCACTTGCTGCTGGTGTAGAAATATTCTTGCACATGACTCTGGGGCAGCTTCCGTGAGGTGTAGCTGAAGCAGCATGAAGTAGTGTCAGACCCCACTGGAAGAGATCAGGAAATCCAGCCTGAGACCATCAGTCAATAAACTGCACATTCCCAGCTGAGAGCACAGGCAACCACCCCTTAACCATCTGGACAGCCCCTTCTCCTCCTTTTCCCCCTGAAAATCAATGAGAAACTACTGTGAACACCAAAGTTTGATAAACGACATTGTTAGGATTGCTTGTTAAATATTTTACACTCCCTTCCCATGGTAAAAATCCCTTTGGTTACCCTGGGTCCATCCCTAGAGGCCAACAACAAAATCAGGTGAGAGGAAATCTGAAAACTTTGGTACCAGTAAAATTCATCCCTAATATAAAGGATGTTAGAAAGGAAGACAAGTCCAAAGAAATCAGGAGAAGTTATTCACACAGGTTTCCGACCTTTGCAGCTGACTTTTGCCAGTTTTGGTCCAAAATTAAAGGCAGTCAGAGCAAATGCCCACCCCAGAAGAGCAGAGGGTTGGTGTACTCACATGGAGCAGAAGAAGTCTGATAAAAGAGGGCAGCAACCAGGGTGATGGAGAGGCAGAGTATGGAGGTGTTCATCCTGGACAGGGATAAGCTGCAAGGGCAGAGGCAAGACCAGAGCAGGTTCCTCCTGTGCCTTTTGTGAGGTGCTAGCTCAGTGCTTGCTTTTTATAGGGACAGTAGCCAGTCAGTCACATTTGAAGGCAAATGTGGAATTTCCAAAGCGTAATAGAGCTGATGTCATGGCACTTTTGCCTTAGAAGTACTTAAAAAAAAAAAAAAAAGGAAACAGCTGGTCTAGGAAGTACCAGAATAGGCTTCGTGTGAGGGGAGGTAGGCCTGAGCAAATCAGCCCCCACTGACCAAGACAGGATATGAAACCACCCTTGAGCAGCAGGTTCACATTTGTATCATCCAACATGACTCTGCTTATCAAACTCACCACAGCATCCTCCCCGAAGCACCAGGAGGTGCTCAGTCTCCTTTTCAAGGAACCAGGTTTGGGGGTCAGGGGTACTCAGACCCTCAAATAGAAGCTGCAGATCCAGCTGGGGTGGTCTCTGCTCCAGTGGTGGGTCTGGAAGATGCCCAGGGTGGATACAGGGGGTCAGAGAGGGCAGCACAGGCAGCAGGAACACTCAGCATAAAGACTGGCTCTAGATCCAGGCTGGCAGCCTTGGCACCATAAAGCACAAAACTCACAGTGCTGTGCTTTCAGTGTGGGTCTTGTGCCCTCCAAACCCCTCCCAACACCCCCAGTAAGGGCAGGGAGTGACTGGGTATCCACCTGGATAGGCTGACTCTACAAAGAGCATCTTCTCCAAGTGCCAGCGAGCTTGGTACAAGGTGGGATGCAGCGGGCAGAGCAGGAGCTTCCCCTGCCCAGGGAGTGGAGGACAGAGAGACCCCAGTCCCTGGTGCCCACCCACAGTCATGGGGTCACGGCAAGGTCTGCCCAGAGGCCCCTGGCACTACCCTTGCACGACACGATTGGGTTCCCCGGGATGTCCCAGGGAGTATTTTTCCAGCTCTCTCTTCTCTGTGACAGGCCCCCATTTTGCCAGCTCACAGCCTGTGCTTCCTGCCGGTGTTTTCCAGCCCAGCTGTGCTCACGAGACACCACGAGCTCGTGTTCCCGGGATTTCCTTGCTGAGCCTCAGCCCCGGTGCTGCAGCAGGACTGCAGGGAAGGGCTGCTCTGCTCCCACTCTCTTTCTCCCCAATACACCTCGTGGGCCTGTTAGCCTGGGGCTCTGACACTCCGAGCCTCCCCAGTGTCCCCTTCACTACAATGTCCCCACGGGTGGGGACCGAGGCTGCAGGAGGGTGTCCAGGGCTGTGCCAGGGACCACAGTGGGGTGGGCAGGAGCCCATGGCTTTTCCATCTCATCCTCCCAAGAGCCGTCTGGGTGATGTCCTGGGGATCCTGAGGACTCTTCATGAGCTGGAGCTGGAGCTGAACCAAGTGCCTGACACCACAAGGTCATCAAAGACACATGGTGGTGGCATTTTGGGGAAGCCCAGCAATATGCTGAAGGTACTCAGGCTTTGCAAGGGACAAAACCTCAGATGGAATTTGCCAAGGGACATCCCACTGTCACAGATGGGGAGATGGATTATTTATTGCTACTCCAATATTGCATTCCAGAATTCCAATTAGTGTGTTGGTCTGGCTAATTGATGTGTACATTGCTTATGCCCCAGACCCAAGTAGGGTGCAAAGCAAGGCAGTGGGTCTCACCCTCATCTCCTCAGCACCATAACAATTGCATTTTGTGCTCAGCCTCATCCCCACTGCCCTAAGGATTATCCAGGGGCTGGGATTTTTCTTTCCAAGGAGCAGTGCCTGTAGAAAACCTGTTTTTCATGTCCCCCACCTGCCCTGCCACATGGCCCCACAAAGAGCTCCATAAAGAGCTCCTGTGCCACGTTACCTCCCAGCTGCATTTGGTGGGTGGCAGCCCCTCGCCTTCCATCAGAGACAGAGGCTGTGCTGCCTTGGGATATGTGAATGAACTTGTTTAGTGTTCCCAGATCTGGTGGCAGACAAAGGAACTGTTGCTGCCTGTGACATAATATGTGACAGGGCCAGATCAAGATCTAAGAAACCACAGAGAGATGCTGATGCTCTCCCAACCGCAAGGAAGCCGGAGCTCACACTCTGTCACGGTTGCTAAAGGGAACCGAAACCATGACATCTGTTTTTGGCTCTGTCAGCGCAGGGTGACTGTGCCTCAGCCCAGCCCAACTCCCCCTTCCCTGCTCCTCACATGCCCACAGGCTGGCACCATCCTGTGGGATCATCACACAGCCCGGTCTCGGCCCTCACTTGGGGGCTTTGCCTTATGTAGGGTTTTTTGAAGTTGCATTCTGCAACCCTGGCCCTCACAGCAGAGATGCCAGAGGGTTGGAAAGATGCCAGGCCATTTATTGTGGCTCCATCCTTGCTCCAGGCCAGCTCTTGCAGAAAGAGACCTCTCCCACCCTCTTCCTCCTCCTCCTCCTCCTCCTTCTTCTCCACATTCCCCAAAGCTGCCTCCCTTTGCCGCTCCCTTTGCAGCTCTCCAAGGCAAAGGCAGTGGCTGGGATCCACCAGGCACTGCAGAGAAACCTGGGAAGAGATCGTGACACCACAGGGAGGAGGGCAGGATGCCCAAAGTCTCACTGAGACCCCAGCCCAGGTCACGGAAGGGCTGCGGGGGGCCCATGGTGGGGTTTGGCCTTAGGTAGAGATGGGAGCTGCACTGACCGTTTTTTGGGAGCTGCATGGGACAAGGCAAGGCACAGGGTGGTTTCCCCAGTGTTCATCGAGTCCTGAAAACCAGAGAGGTTTTCTCTCTGTCCATTTACTTCCCCTCCCAACCACACGTGAGCATCCAAGGAGTGCCGAGCCCTCTGCTGTCCTCCGTAGGAAGCGTTCCTGAAGCCCTTCCCCTTACCTCCACCTCAGCCGCGGCTCATCCATCTGCTGAGGGGCCCTGGAGACCCCCCCTGCTCCCCTCTTGGGGTGTTCTCCCTGCACACAGCCCAGGAGCTCCACCCTCTGTGTCAGTACTCCTTCCCCTTGTGCTGGGAGCTGCTGGCACAGGTGACACTTGGACTGTCCCCTTGAGCCCTGGGCTCTCCTTTGTGCTTTTTGTCCTGGGCAGGGCTCTGGGGCTCTGCAGTCTTGCTGCTCATGCTGGTAGCAAATCCCTGGGGAGTGGGGGGACCATTTTCAGCCCCTCTCCAGCTCCCTGCTCATCAGGATGCTGCTTTTTGTTCCCTTTGTGTGGGGCAAAGGAAGACAAAAGTCTCTACTCCCCCTAAGGACTCTCTGTAAGTGAGAATCACCTACTGGTCACCTGCTCTTTGCAGCTCCAGCTTAGGTTCCAAAAGATGGCCCCAAGCAGCTGTTTTCTCCCAGAAAAACAAGATGCCAAGGTTACTGTAAAAGCAGCAGGAATGGGGACTGCAGACACACTCCCTGTTCAGCACCAGGGCTCAGATGCTTTTCCCTCACGCAGAAAAGGCTCTGCTGACAGTCAGACTGTACCTGCACTTCTGTTCTTCTCCCCAAGTGACTCTGGGGAGGCTCTGACTGTGCACTGGGGGTCAGTGTTGTTGTGTCCATGACATTGTGCCCAGTGTGGTGTGTGTCACATGAGCGTGGCAAGGTACAACAGCCCAAGAGTGTCCATGATCCAGCAGCAGCAGGAAATCCTCCCTGGTGAACCTCCAGAGGATGCTACGCCTTTCCCTGAACCATTTGCCCTCATTGCCTTCACCAAACCTGCCTTCAGTGGCAGTCAGAGTCACAGCATAACCATGTCCTCCTTCCCAGGCCTGCACAGGTGGGGTCCCCTTGCACAGAGGGGCTTCCCAATGCCACAGACATCCCTGCCAAGTCCCCCAGAAAGGCTGTGGCATCCATCCCCTCTGGTCCTCTCCTTGGGCCATGGGGAGCAAGTGTCCCTGTCCCTCCAGGGCTTGCCAGCAGCAGGTCATCCTGGTGGTAGCCACTCTATACTGGTGGCCACCACTTCTCCCTGGTGGTCACCACTCAGCCCTGGTGGCCTAGTGGTCTAGAGGTGGCACTCTCACTGCCATGACCTGGGTTTGATTCCCAGCCAGGGAAGGGGCTCTTGCAGCCACCACAGATCCCAGTCTTTTCCTGGGTGGCTCTACTGTCCTGGAGCAGCTCCTGGGGTTCAGTTCAGGGTTCAGAAGCTCCAAGTTTGCGGGGCTGGGTCAGGGTGGGACGAATTTTGGGGCAGCACCTGCCAGTGGGAAAATACCCCTCAGGTGGGTTGTAGGGAGCAGGGTGTGACAGGGATGGAGGCAGCTCACGTGGGAATGCCCTGATACCTTCCCTGGGGAGGGGTTTAACACTGTCTGATGCAACACTGGGGGCTGTGATGGTTTATGTCCCCTTCTAATGCCATGACCGTGGTTTGGCCCCATTTCTCCTGTATGCTTTGTTGTGCCAGTCGGGCATCATGGGAAGGGAAGGAATTGGCATGATAAAAAACATTACCCTGCCTCCACAGGATCTGCTTCTTATCAGCCTTTGCCCTTATCTCTTTAAAACATTTGAGACATTAGTCTCCGGCTATAAATCACAATAAATTACAGGGCTCAACCAGTTTGTTTAAGCAACGTTCACTCTATCACTGCAGAGTGACACGGCTGCAGGGAGCAGGGTAGCGGCTGTGGGAAGAGGGGTGACAGCTGTCGGGAGCAGGGTGATGGGCTTTTGGGAGCAGGGTGACAGCTGCAGGGAGCAGGGTGACACGGCTGTAGGGAGCAGGGTGACACAGCTGCAGGTAGGAAGGTGACATGGCTGTAGGGTGCAGGGTGAAGATCTGCAGGGTTACACATTTATAGAAAGCAGGGTGACACAATTCTAGGGAGCAGAGTGACACATCTGTAGGGAGCAGGATGTCAGGTGCTAGAAAGCAGGATGACACAAATACAGGGAACAGTGTCACACAGCTGCAGGGAACAGTGTGACAGCTGCAGGGAACAGGGTGACAGCTGTAGGGAACAGTGTGACAGCTGCAGGGAGCAGTGTGACAGCTGTAGGGAACAGGGTGACAGCTGCAGGGAACAG